>CAUYPK010108126.1:0-22241 GCA_963574355.1 Loris lydekkerianus | reverse complement strand
TCAGTTGTCAGTGTATTGTCAATGGTGGTGTTTGATTCCCTCTTTCCCCCCCCCCCCCCCCCCAGTGACATGCATATATCTTTCCCCTAAATTCCAGTGGTAAAACCCAAGCAAAACCTTAGCAATCACCTCAGAGAGTTGTCCTGAGGTCAGCTCTGGAGCCTAATCAGGCTTAATAGCTGCCCAGCCTGGGCCCTCCAGGGAGGGCTGGGAACATTCCCCCAGCTATCTCTGTTCCCAGAAAATACCAGAGCTACACACCCAAAACACAGCTGAGAAATTCCTGCTGAGTAATGTCCTACCGGCATTGGGAGCTGGCAGGCAGATTGCAGGCTGGGTGTAGTGAGTTGCAAGGAACCCATTAGCAACTGGGTCCCACTGGTCTTCCACAGAAGCTCAGTCCTAGAGACTGGCCTGGGTCACTTCCATAAAAAATGATGGGCAAAGTTTTGAGAGCATATATCCTCATGTGGGAGGCAAGACAAGGTCAAGGGAAGAGCTGTGGGGTCAGGAGAACTGAGCTCTCAGGACCTCCATTTACTCATCTGCAAAATGAGAAGTCTAAACTCACCAAACGGGCTTCAGACTCCTGGCAATGAAGTTCTGAGCCCTGTTCTAAGAACATCATTTTCTGACAGTGCCTTTGTCTCAGTGAGTAGGGCACTGGCCCCATATAGCAACGGTGGCAGGTTCGAACCCAGCTCCGGCCAAACTGCAACAAAAAGTAGCCAGACATTGTGGTGGGAGCCTGCAGTCCCAGCTACTTGTGCGGCTGAGGCAAGAGAATTGCCTAAGCCTAAGAGCTGGAGGTTGCTGTGAACCGTGACGTCACAGCACTCTACCAAAGTGAGATGCTGCCTCTATTAAAAAAAAAAAAAAAGGGTGGTGCTTGTAGCTCAACGAAGTAAGGCACCAGTGTGCTGGAGGTGGTGGGTTCAAACACAGCCCCAGCCAAAACTGAAAAAAAAAAAAAAAAAAAAATCTTTTTCTGACTCTATCCCTCACATGACAAAACGGTTTGAATCTTCTGAAACTGTGTTTCTCAATCTTAAATACTGAGTAACTTCCTTCATAAAGGATACAAATCCTCATAAAGTTACTTAATTTTTGTTTTAATGTTCCTTCAAACTAAGTGCAAATTTCTTTTAGGTTTACAATCAATGATAAAACCAACACAAGCTTACATATGCTACATGAAAGAAACTATAAAACCAGTAAGATTCAAATTAGCCACATTAATTTAAATGTAACTGTTGCTATTTGCTGAAACAAAATTGCTTCTCCCAGCATGATTTAGTTCTGACTGTGATGGAGCAGGTGGTTCTTTTTCCCTTTAAGACGCCTGTGTCTCCATGTGCCAGGCAATGACTCAATTCTCCTGCCACTTGCTCTATTTCAGCTACTGCATTAGGGCATCATTTAACCTTCACTTGGTGGGAACACGCTGTAATGCATTAAATTCCCCTCTGCTGTTTTCTCATTAGCACCAAGTGATTAAACTTTTTTTTAAGTTTAACTCTTTGTGCTAGCAGGACCTTTCTCTTAAGTTTCTTTATTCTTATCAATAGGAGAGGGAGAATCACCTCCATCCCTCCCACAGGATGGCTGTATACATTCATTAATTCATTCAACCATTATTTGTTGAGCACCTGCTATGTGCCAGACAGTGTTCTGGGCAAAGAGGATACAGAAGTGATCAGAAAGAATATATCCCTGTGTCATGGAGCTTACATTTTAATGGGAGAGCCTGATGATAAACTAAGTGATATAATATTATAGTGCTACACTCAATTTTTTTTTTTTTTTTTTTTTTTTTTTTTTTGCAGTTTTTGGCTGGGGCTGGGTTTGAACCCGCCACCTCCAGCATATGGGGCCAGCACCCTACTCCTTTGAGCAACATGTGCCGCCTACTCTATTATTATTATTTTTTTTTTTTTTTTAGAGACTCACTTAATCGCCCTCGGTAGAGTGCTCACAGCTCACAGCAACCTCCAACTCCTGGGCTTAAGCGATTCTCTCGCCTGAGCCTCCCAAGTAGCTGGGACTACAGGCGCCCGCAAGAACGCCTGACTTTTGTTGTTGTTGTTGTTGTTGCAGTTTGCCGGGGCCAGGTCCGAACCCGCCACCCTCAGTATACGGGGCGGCGCCCTACTCACTGAGCCACAGGCGCCGCCCATAGTGCTACACTCTAAAGAAAAAAATTAAGGAAGGAAGGGGAACAGAGAGCATGGGAGGAGGAGAGGGAGGTATTCAGGGAAGCTTAATCAAGTAGGCAATGTTTAAGACCTAAACGAGATGAGAAAAAAAGAGCATCCCCAGGAACAGACCAGGAGGTCACAGTGGCTTGTGCGGCACAAGGCACACTAGACACACATGAAAGTACAGTACGAACATGACTATAAGGGATACCTATTGTTTCGCTGCCCAGCAACGATTTTCCCTTCCTGGCAACTGTACCTTGATATTTCTCTGGGAAGGCAACTCCCCTCCCTCAGTCTCTGGACTTCAGGTAGAGTGGACCCACCCCTAACAACCAGGGCTGGGCAAATAAGGGGGTTAGCCAATCAGAGCATAACAGTTGGTTTAGGTATGGGACCCAATCAGATTGAAGGACTCACCTGAGCTTGGCTGGCACTCCTGGGAGAGAGGCACGTAGTATTTTTCCCTGGAGATCCCAGCAATAAGGATGACATAAGCCTGAAGGTCTCAGGAGTCACCATGTGGAAGCTGAGAAAAAACCCTGTGCAGAGGAGGTCTCGTTTAAGAGGTGGAGAGAAACTAAGTACCTGAGACTTTTTTTTTGAGAGTCAAGGTCACACTCTGTCACCCAGGATGGAGGGCAGTAGTATCATCACAGCTCACTGAAGCCTCAAATTTCCGGGCTCAAGTGATCCTTCTGCCTCATGGTTGGGCGCAGTGACTCACACCTGTAATCCTAGCATTCTGGGAGGCCAAGGTAGGTGTATTGCCCTGAGCTCGCAGGTTTGAGATCCTCCTGCCTCAGCTCCCTGAGTAGGTGGGACTACAGCTAATTCCTTTATTTTCATAGAGACATGATCTGGCTATGTTGCCCAGCTGGTCCCAAACTCTTGACCTCAAGTGATCTCCTATCTTGGCCTCTAAAAGTGCTAGGATTATAGAGATGAGCAACCATGCCCAGCCAACGGCAACATCTTTTGATCTCTTGCATCGAGTTATCCTACTTCCAGACTTCACAGTTATACGTCCTAATATACCAATCGATTTCCTTTTTGGTCTATTAGTTACCTATTGTGACATAATAAATTACTGCAAAACTTAACAGCTTCAAAGAACATTTATTATGTCATAGTTCCTGTAGATCAGGGATTTGGGAGTGGCCTTAGCTGAACAGTTCTGCCTCAGTGTCTCATGTATGATTTTTAGACTGCATATTAGCAGGAACTCTGAAGGCTTGATTACTAATTCCTGGCGATTTCACACTGGTCCACCCATGTGGCTGTTGGCAGGAGGCTTCAGTTCCTTACCATGTGGATTGAGTGCCTCATGACATGGCAGCTGACTTCCCCAGAAGAGGTCCAAGAGAGAGCCAGTGAAAGGGAAGCCTGTTCCTTTCACAACCTAGTCTCTAAAGTCACACATCACTTCAACTTATTATGTTTGTTAGAAGTGAGTTACTAAGTCCAGCCTACACTCAAGGGTAGGGGAATCAGGCCTCACCACTAGAAGGGAGAAGTACCAGAGAATTTACAGACGCATTTTCAAACCACCACACCTAACTTGAGTTTGGTTCTCTGTTACTTGCAATCCATAGAATTCTGACAGATATTCAGGAGTTTATCACTATTATGTTATTGCTGTTAGAATATAGCTCTTGATGGGTGGCGCCTGTGGCTCAAAGTGGTAAGGCGCCAGCCCCATATGCCAGAGGTGGCGGGTTCAAGCCCAGCCCTGGCCAAAAACTGCAAAAAAAAAAAAAAAAAAGAATATAACTCTTGGCAAATAAGCAAGCAAAAACCAAAAGCCAAGAAAGTGCTAACAAAGCATACCTTATAAATGCCAATTTGCTTCTGTCCTAACTAAGCCTGCCCCTCACCCCTATAGGGACAGGTGTGGTGCTGGGTGCCTGTAGTTCCATCTACTTGGGAGGCTGAGGCAGGAGGATCATTTGAGCCCAGGAGTTGGAGGTTGCAGTGAGCTATGATGAGGCCAATGCACACTTTAACTAGAGCACCAGAGTAAGACCCTGCCCCCCTAAAAAAGAACAAAAACAAAACCCACAAAAACAATGGGCCTGGTGTCATGTTGTGTGCTGGTAAGCCCAGCTACTCTGGAGGTCAAGGAGGGAGAATTGTTTAAGTTCAACAGTTCCAGTCCAGTCAATATAGCAAGACCTTGTCTCTAAAAAGCAAAACAAATAAAAACAAAAACAAAAAAACTGCTATGTCCTCCATTGCTTAAATGTCCAAATTTCTTTATATTGGGGACAAGGTTCATCACAGCCTGGTCCCCTTCTCCTCTCTACCACTTTCCTCCATATACTGTGCTGCTTGTCTTTCTCTGAATAGGCTGTATTTTCATGTCACCATGACTTTGTCCATGCAGTACTAGCTATCTTCTCTCTTTAAAGCTCTGCCCATGCCAGGCACCGTGGCTCACGCCTGTAATCTCAGCACTCTGGGAGGCCAAGGCAGGTGTATCACCTGACGGGTTTGAGACCAGCCTAAGCCAGACCAAGACCCCATCTCTAAAAATAGTTGGGCATTGTGGTGAGCGCCTGTAGTCCCAGCTGCTTGGGAGGCTGAAGCAAGAGAATCGCTTAAACCCAAGAGTTTGAAGTTGCTGTGAGTTGTGACACCATGGTTTTCTACCCAGGGTGACAAAGTGAGACTCTGTCTCAAAAAAAGAAATAAAATTAAAAAATAAAGCTCTACCCATCTCTCAACCCAACTCAAATGTTATCTCTTCTGTGAATATTTGACTTCATTCAAAACATGGAACTACTTTATTGATGTCCACTGAGTGTCAAGTGCTTCGTGTTTATTATACCCAGTTCATAAACCGGTAACCTGGAATTTATGGGTTACTTACATTATCCTATTTTACAAATAAGAGATTTTGGCCTCTTCCAGAGAGGTTAAGGAACTAGTTTATGGTCATGCAGATGGTAAGTGGAAGAGCAAACATTGCTGCCCCATGTTAGTGTTGGTTATTCCTTCTGCTCCTAAACTGCTTTGTTCATATCCACTGAGTGGGGTTGTTGATGAATCTGGCTCTCATCACAAGACCATGAACTTCTTGAGGCCTGACCCTTACACCAAACCTAACCCTTTCATCAACACCACTGTATGTGTTAGGCATAAGAATGAATGTTACCTATTTTTTTTTTTTTTTTCTGAGACAGAGCTATGTCACCCTCAGTAGAGTGCCATGGTGTCACATGTCACTCTGGGTTTAAGTGATTCTCTTGCCTCAGCCTCCCAAGTAGTTAGGACTAAGGTGGCTGCCACAATGCCCCGCTATTTTTTGTTGCATTTATCATTGTTGTTTAGCTGGCCTGGGCCAGGTTCAAACCCACCAGACTCGGTGTATGTGGTTGGTGCCGTAACCACTACACTACAGCACCAAGCTGAATGTTGCCAATTTTCTAGGTGAGGAAATCAAGGCTCAAAGGGATTAAATGACCAAGGTCTGACTCCCAACCTCATATACTTAGTCTCCATATGTGATGGTGCAGGGCATGATATGTAATAAGTATGCAAGACATTTGTTGGAAGGCATGGCTAAAGAGTACATGAGAACTGGGTGGTCCCTAGGCTGCCCACTGCCCCCCCCCCCCAACACCTGAGGGCTGTGAAGCTGCTGTTTACCTATCTCCGGTTGGGGGCTGGTGCCTGCAGGCAAGGTGGAGTGAAGGGCCTGGCTTCCATCTAAGTGGCTGACTATGGGCAGATCTCTCCACCTCTGAAGGCCTCATTGTTCTCATGTAAAGTGAAGAGGTGGAAATGTGACAATTCCACCAAGCAAAGCCAGTGACATCTGAGATGACTCCAGACCCCTAAGGGGCCCAGCAACTGTTCAGGAGCTCTCCAAGTGGCATGCTCATGCTTAGTGACTAAGATGAGCTTTTGCCCTGAACCGAGTGAGTCCCCTTTCCTGTGGTGGGCCCAGCCTCTCAAGGCTCTGCTCTGAATCTTGTGTCTCATAAAAGATGCTGAGATGAGCTGTCACTCCATAAGCCTTACCTTGTGTGTGTGCATGTTAAATTTTAGCTGCCGTCCTTGCCTTGGGCCCAGAGGAGATGAGCTCCATCTGGGGTTTCTCCCAGACCTCTGCGCCTTGACCAGCTGAAACCAACAACAAACTTTATCAACTCATTTCCACCCCCAACCCTTATTAAATGCATTGGGCAACAGAACCCCAGCATTGACCTTTGCAGCCATTGTTATGGCTGTTGTTACAGACACAAGCAATAGCCAGGATAATAATCCGTGGGTAAATGTCCTTTACCCAGAGGGCTAGGAGGGCTCTGGGAACACTATGTCATAGCGCGCCTGACACACCCTCCCATGTGCCTTTTCTTGAAGTCTCTCAAGTCCTTCTTGTAGGCTCCTGCCTCTGGAAAGCCCTTTAACTCCATCTGGCCAGCTTAGAGCGCAGTCCCCAGGTCCTAGCTGGGACTGCCCTGAAGAGAGGCCTCATGGACAATGTTGTCCAAGTCTCAAAGATCTTCTTATCTCCCACCATGATCTATAATCCCAAGCATGTCCCTTCACTGATCTACTTCCTTGTATGCTCAGATGCAAGAAGAAAAATTAACAGTGAATGTTAAGTGTACAAATGCTAAAAATGGGGAGAAAGGGCTAAATATAATTTTGTCGTCGGTATGCGGCCTGCTGCAGTTGCTGGTCCTCTCCATTCCTGGTTGGCCAGGGGCACAATTTCTGGAAGCTGTTCTCACAAAATTATTACCAATAGTTCCTGGCGCAGTGGCTCACACCTGTAATCCTAGCACTCTGGGAGGCCACGGTAGGAGGATCCCTTGAGCTCAAGTCTAGGCTAAGCAAGAGTGAGACCCCATTGCTACTAAAAATAGAAAAAAATATAGCTGGGCATTATGGTGGGCACCTGTGGTCCCAGCTACTCAGGATCTGAGGCAGGAGGTCCTGGCTCTACCCACAGATAGGCTTGTCTGTTTGCTATGCTCCTTTTCCCTTCCAGAGCTGCCCACTCAAAGACCTATTTCACCTTTGAGAAGGCAAGAGGGAATTTCCAGGCCTGGGTTTTCGCTTAAACCCAGGAGTCTGAGGTTGCTGTGAGCTACTTTAGCCTGAGCTACAGAGTGAGACTCTGTCACAAAACAAAACAAAATAAAATCATTACCAATAATGTACTTATAAACTTGGTTGTTAGGTGTTGCTATTGGTTTCTTCTTTTCTTCCATCCCTTCTTTCCACCACCTGCAATTCAAAATATATTTGCTATCATATCAGAACTGCTCAGACTATGCCCAAGAGGCTAATCTACCCCTTAGATATCCTCCAATCATCTGGAGATCCACAGTAGATCAAAATATATCTACCAAACACCTTTTCTTGAATTGTTTTGGAAATAAACCTGCAGGCAAGAGGAGGTTAACAGAGTGAGACTGAAAATGTAAAAGAGATAGGGAGAGAAATGTGAGATTTAAAGTCTTTCTAGGCCAGACCTGGTGATTCATACCTGTAATCCTAGCACTCTGGGAGGCCGAGGTGTGTGGATTATCTGACCTCCGGAGTTTGAGATCAGGCTGAGGAAGAGTGAGACTCCATCTCTACCGAAAATAGAGGGAAAAAAAATCCAAACCAAAATAAAAAACTAGCCAGGCATTGTGGCACATGTCTATAGTCCCAGGTACTTGGGATGCTGAGCCAGTAGGATCACTTGAGGCCAAGAGTTTGAGGTTGCTATGAGCTATGGCACCACAGCACTCTACCTAGGGTAATGCAGTGAGACTTCTGTCTCAAAAAATAAAAAATAAATAAAATAAATAAACATACCTCCAGGCCTTGCTCCACCAACACTCTGATATTGACTTTGAACAAGTTACAGAGTTTTTTCAAGACTGGCCACATATGTGGTATCTCTGATTTCAAAACATTTTCTCCTCTGTAAAATGGGGGTATAGCAGTATCTGTGAGGCAAGCAGTTTTAGTCCGTGTTCTCCAAAGATATAGAACCAGTGGTGTGTGGGTATGTGTGTATGATTTATAGGGAAGTCGTTCATGTGATTGTGGAGGCAGGCAAATCCGAGGCTTTGCAGGGTGAGTGGGCAAGCTGAAACCCAAGAAATCCAAGAGTTCAGTTCCACTCTGAATTCCAAGGCCTGAGATCCATAGTGTAGTTCCAGTCTGAAGACTGGCAGGGCAAAGTCCCAGTGAAAGCAGATGTTTCCAAGGCCAGAGACAGAAAAAAGTTGATGCCTCAGTGTGGAGGTTATAAGGTGGGAAGTATCCTCGTAGACTCAAGAGAAGGTCAGCCTTTCTGTTCTATGCAAGTCTTCCCTGATTGGATGAGGCCCACCCACACTGCAGAGAGCAATCTGCTCTATCAGTCTACTTATTTAAATGTCAGCCTCACCTGAAACACCCTCACAGAAATATTCAGAATAACATCTGACTAAATATCTGGGCTCCCCATAGCCCAGTCAAGTTGACCCATGAAATTAACTATCACCCAAGGTTATTTTGAGGAGGGACCAAATAACATGTCTGTGAAAGCACTTGGTGTCAATCAACAACTGTGACTTGTTCTTGGCCTGGAAATTCCCTCTTGCCTTCTCAAAGGTGAAATATGTCCTTGAGTGGGCAGCTCTGGAAGGGAAAAGGAGCATAGCAAACAGACAAGCCTATCTGTGAGTAGAGCCAGGACCCAAGCAGCTGGAGGAACCCTGCACTGGAGGAAAAACAACTGCAGAAGCTGAGATATAGGGAAAGAACCAGACAAGGCCTGGCTCAGGGGTGAACTCTCCACTAAGGAGCCACACTGGAGATGATCCATCCCATCCCTGTTGTGGTCTCTCTCTCTCTCTCTCTCTGTTTTTTTTTGAGGTACCAGCTCCCATATAACCGGTGGGTATCCCCAGTGCTTGGCAGTGATGAGAAAATGAAAGAAATAAAGATGAGAAACAAAGTAGGATTTAAAAAGAGTGGTCCCAGGAAACCATTGGCCACCTAATGTGATGAACGGAGAAGGCTCTTTGTCCCAGGTTAACTCAGTATTTATTACATACATTACCTTCAAATTAGCAAACCAATAGTCACAAAAACAGCACTATGCATCATCATTCTCCTGGTACTTACAATTTCAACTAAGCTACTTTTTAACTAACTTTTGTAACTACTTTACTCCACTGTAAGCTATTTATAAACTAAGGAACTGGGATGCAGTTCACAGATCAAGGAACAAGACTTAGAAGGAGGATTCCAGAGCCGACAGCAGGTTTGTCCAGTGGGTGTGACCACGCAGGCACGCAGTTTCCAGCAGAGGCAATTGAGTCTCTAGGTCCCTGGGTGCAGACAGGCTGAAGCCACACTCTTATCGGGAGCAGGGGACAAAGAAGTTGTTCCTTTTATCTCAGCCCCAAGTGGTTGTTCCTCTTTTACAGGGAGCCTGTTGTACTTACTGTTCCCAACACATCTAGCAATGGCTCATTGTCCCCAGAGACCTTTGTACCTTTGTCTATAGGGGAAAGGTCAGGCCTCTCAGCAAGACATTTCTTGACCTTTTCTCCAAGGCCTGTGCGGCTATTGTTTAGCAGACTTTTGGGGTTCCCAATATGCATTCTGGTCTCCCGGAATACACGCTCTCTTCACTATCCATGTCTTCTGTCTTTACTGTATCCCATTTTATTTTTATTTATTTATTTTTTTGGAGACAGAGTCTCATTTTGTCACCTTCAGCAGAGTGCTATGATGTCATAGCTCACAGCAATCTCATACTCTTGGGCTCAAGCGATTCTCTTGCCTCAGCTGTCTGAGTAGCTGGGATTACAGGTACCCGCCACAATGCCCAGCTATTTTATTAGAGACGAGGTTATGCTCTGTCTCAGGCTGGTCTCGAACCTGTAAGCTCAGGCAATCCACCTGCCTCAGCCTCCCAGGGGGCTAGGATTACAGGTGTGAGCCACCAGGCCCAGCCCTATATCCCATTTCTCACAAGCTACATCCCCTAATCAATATTTTTGTTAACAAAAACATTTTGTGGCTCTGCGCCTATAGTTCAAGCAGCTAAGGCACCAGCCATATACACCTGAGCTGGCAGGTTCAAATCCAGCCCAGGCCCGCCAAACAACAATGACAGCTGTAATCAGAAAATAGCCAGGTGTTACGGTGGGCACCTGTAGTCCCAGCTACTTGGGAGGCAGAGACAGGAGACTTGCTTGAGCCCAGGAGTTGGAGGTTGCTGTGCCCAGGGTGACAGCTTGAGGCTCTGTCTCAAAAAAAAAAAAAAAAAAAAAAAACATTTTGTAAAAAGTCCAATTTATGTAGGTACTTCAAAAGAGTGCCCTCTTCTGCCTCTACTTCCTCAACCTTGTCCTCCCACATTTTATTTATTTATTTATTTTTTTAGAGACCGAGTCTTATTTTGCCACCCTCGGTAGAGTGCTGTGGCATCACAGCTCATAGCAATCTCCAGCTCTTGGGCTTAGGAGATTCTCCTGCCTCAGCCTCCCCAGGAACTGGGACTACAGGCGTCCGCCACGACGGCTGACTATTTTTTTGTTTTGCAGTTTGGCCAGGGCTGGGATTGAACTCGCCACCCTCGGTACATGGGGCCGGCGCCCTACTCACTGAGCCACCGGCCCCACCTTTTTTTTTTTTTTTTTTTTTTTGGAGACAAAGTCTCACTTTGGGCTGGGCGCAGTGGCTTTCACCTGTAATCATAGCACTCTGGGAGACTGAGGTGGGTGAATAGCTTGAGCTCACAGGTTCGAGATGAGCCTGAGCAAAAAAGTGAGACTCCATCTCTACTAAAAATAGAAAAACTGAGGCAAGATGATTGGTTGAGCCCAAGAGTTGGAGGTTGCTGTGAGCTATGATGCCCCATAGCACTCTCCCCAACAAAAGCTTAAGACTCTGTCTCAAAAACAAAAAGTCTCACTCTGTTACTCATGGCTTCAGCCTAGGCTTCAGCCTAGCTCACAAAAACCTCAAACTCTTGGGCTCAAGTGATCCTCCTGCCTCAGCCTCCCAAGTAGCTAGGACAATAGACACATGCCAACAATGCCGGGCTAGTTTTTCTTTTTCTTTTTTCTTTTAGACCAAGTCGTACTTTGTTACCCTGGGTAGAGTACTGGGGCATCATCACAGCTTACAGTAACCTCAAACTCCTGGGTTCAAGCAATCTTCTTGCCTCAGTCCCCAAGTAGCTGGGACTACAGGCATGTGCCACCATGCCCTGCTAGTTTTTTCTATTTTTTAGTAGAGATGGGGTCTCATTCTTACTCAGGTTGGTCTTGAACTCCTGACCTCAAGCAATCCACCTGCCTCAGCCTCCCAGAGTGCTAGGATCATAAGCGTAGGCCACTGTGCCCAGCCAGTTTTTTTTTTTTTTTTCTTTCTGTTTTTTATAGAAACAGGGTCTCATTCTTGCTCAAGCTGGTCTCACAAACTCCTGGTCTCACAAACTCCTGAACTCCACACACCTTTGCCTCCCAGAGTGCTAGGATTACAAGCACCAGGCTCCTTCTCCTAGAAGTCTCATGCAGGAAAGGGCCAGGGCCAGAAGGTCATCCCTCTCCTCATGTCCCAGCTAAAGGTCACAGGGGCTGGGACATGTACATGTGCACGTGTGCACACACACATACACACACACACTCCCTAAGCAGCTAGATCAAATTAGGTGATGATTCCAAATCTTATCAGAAGCAGGGCAGAAGACGGGTAGTACAACTCCACAAGCCTCCTTTGGCTCTCAGGACTCTGGGGGAGATGGGGACAGGGCACCTGCCTGCACCCCTGGCAGGTAGGATCTCACTGGAGATGTGAACCCAATCTTAGCAGTGTTTACAACATGGTTCCAGAAGAATTTACTCTCACCAATATGCCTACAAGTCAAAAGAATGTTCACAAACAGGAGCCTGTCCTGTTTCTGGATCCAGCTCCAAATCCCAAGGGCCACATCCTCCCATGTAGCTGCTGAGCAGGGTCTGTGTCCAGGAGCCCCTGGACAGTACCTCACCCAGCTTTGCAGTGAGCATGTCACCTGGCAGAGGCCCTCTCAAGAGAGCCACATCTTTAGAACTGGGCAGACTGCTGCCTCACACCTGGGGCTGGGAGGGTGGTATGTCAGGAGGAAGGAAAGCATTTCCATTGCCACTTGGTAGGCATTTGCTGAGTTGAAGGGTCAGGTGAACTGTGGCTCAAAGCTCAGCTCTGGTGCTGACTTCCTGTGACAACTTGGACTGGTTACTCAGCCTCTCTGAGTCTAAATTCTCTCTTCTGGGGCTGGGTGTGGTGGCTTGAGCCTGTAATCCTAGCACTCTGGGAGGCCAAGGCATGTGGATTGGCTGAGCTCAGGAGTTTGAGACCAGCCTGAGCAATAGCCAGACCTCATCTCTAAAAATAGCCAGGCAATGTGGTGGGTGCCTGTAGTTCCAGCCACTTGGGAGGCTGAGGCAAGAGAACGCTTGAGCCCAAGAACTTGAGGATGCTGTGAGCTGTGATGCCAGGGCACTCTACCCAGGGCAACAAGTAAGACTCTGTCTCAATAAATAAATAAATAAATACTCTCTTCTGAACACAGCTGTCTCAACCCCAACTAAAATCACCTGATGAACTTAAAAAAACACAACTACACCTGGGTCCCAATCCAGATTGATATAATTAGCCTCCCTAGGGGTAGAACCCAGGAACTGGTTCTACCAGTTCTAGAAGTTACCAAATTCTAACATTCTAGAAACTTCTAGTTGATTCTATGAAAATACCATGTGTCTTTTCTAATTTGCTGCTTCTATTATTAATGGTTCTGGGTGCTTGTAAAAAAAAAAAAAAAGTAGATATTAAAAAAAAATTGCTTGGCAGCACCTGTAGCTCAATGAGTAGGGCGCCAGCCCCAAATACTGAGGGTGGTGGGTTCAAACCCAGCCCCAGCCAAACTACAACAAAAAAATAGCTAGGCATTGTGGTGGGTGCCTGTAGTCCCAGCTACTCAGGAGGCTGAGGCAAGAGAATCGCCTAAGTCCAGGAGTTGTAGGTTGCTGTGAGCTGTGACCCCATAGCATTGTACAGAAGGCCATAAAGTGAGACTCTGTCACTATAAAAAAAAATAAAAAAGAAGTTCATTTCCAAGAGATATCTCACTTGCTTGCCACTTACAAGCAAGTTCCTTACTCTCTCTGAGCTACCCTGCTTCCTCTCTAGGAAGGTCATGATGATCACCCACTGTAGAGAGACTTCAGTGAAATAATGAAGGAATGGGAAAGTTCTGGATTCTCCTGGCTGAACTTGATCAAAGGTGGCCCTTCATGCCAGCAGTGAAGGACTGAAAGTCATTTTTACCCTAGCCTGGGAGGTTTTGACCTTATCACCCAGTAGTGATGTGAGTCTCTGAACCTCAGTTTCCTTGTCTGTTATTAAAGCTGAGAGAACTGAATGGGGTAATACCCCACTGAGGGCTTAACACACAACCTAACATTTGGCAAACGCTCTGTAAATGTTGATACCCTTGTTTTGATTGCTTTTGAAGTAAACCAATAGCCTACCTAGGTGACCTTTTTTTTTTTTTTTTGAGACAGAGTCTCAAAAAATTGTATCAATCTGGATTGGGACCCCGGTGTGGTTGGGTTTTTTGAAGTTCATCAAGTGATTTTAGTTGGGGTTGAGAACAGCTGTGTCTGATCAGAAGCAAGTATTTATTTTGTTGCCTTCCGTAGGGTACCCTGGCATCATAGCTCACAGCAACCTCAAACTTTTGGGCTCAAGTGATCCTCTTGCTTCAGCCTCCCAAATAGCTGGGGCTACTGGTGCCCACCATACTGCCTGGCTATTTTTTAGAAATGGGGTCTCACTCTTGCTCAGGGTGTTCTCAAACCTGTGAGCTTCAGGCAATCTACCCATCGTGGCCTCCCAGAGTGCTGGGATTACAGGCGTGAGCCACCTGGCCTAGCCCCTACTTGATTATTTTAAAGGGAACAATGGTTATGTAGATATGTAGGTCTGCAACGTTCCTTATGGAACAAGCCCTGCAGCCCGTGGTTGTACTTCTGGTGTAAGTTGGTTGACTTCCATTCAAGTCCTGGGCTCCGGGAGCTCTACTCCTGCTGAGCTTGTCTGGAGGTGAGAACAGAAGCCAAGGGAAGTGTTTGCTTTGGAACAAAGAAGGGACAAAGCTGAATTTCTGGAGGCACTCACCATTTCAGAGAAAGGAGTCATCTGTTTCTCATAAAATGGAGCATGGGGAGTGGAATCCATGTCTGGGATAGCTCTGTAGTAGTCTGGCCACATTGCTCAGGGCTCAGGACCAGGTGCCACCACAGCCAGGCCTGCATTTTAAAAATGGACTTGAATTTCCTTTGCATCTTCAAAGCCTAGGCTAAAAGCTTTCCCAGTTGCTCCCATTCTCTGCCCAGAACTAAACGGGTGCACGTGTGCCTGTATGTGTGAGCGTAGGTAGGCAGGAGGATGTTGTCCAGGTGAGCAGTCCTTAGCTCTGACAAAGGCTGCTGTCACCCAGGATTAACTTTCTAAGGGCTCCTTAAACTCTCCACTCCCTCTCTGTGGGATTCAAGTAATTACTTTCCTGACACAGCTGAAAGGATCAGCCTGGTGGCCGAAACCCCCACTCAGAACCACGTCTTAGACCATTATTAACAAGGGAGAGATGCTTTTCCACAGAAATTTTGTTTCTCCCATGTGAGGTTTTGTGTTCATGATTTGTTCCTAGTACTGCCACCATTTCATACAACTTTACTTCTAAAAAAGGTACCCACAGCTCAGAGTTTTTATTTTATTTATTTTGTATCCTTTTTGTTAATGATCATTAGGGGTTCAGAACCTCTGCTGAATGCTGACATTCCCCAGTGTTCCTCTGGGGCTTCCTGACACAGAGAGGACAGAGTCTGGTAATGGAAGCCTGACACCTCCTCCCAGTGCCCCGGACATCTCAGGCTCCCTCGCCACCTCAGAATGGAGGCCAGTCATCAGGGGTGGGTGGGGAAAGTGGAGTTGTCACAACTTGTTGCAAATGGAAGATGGATGTCAGCGGCTTTCAGTACCACATCTCTCAACAGCCCTAAATTATTGCCTCAGGATTTATATGAAAAGAAATGGGAAGTGTGGAGAGACGGGACTGGTAATGTCTGCAGCTTAATGAGGACTGTGTGCCTGCTTCTGTGAGGAACTGCTGACCTCACCACTATGCCCCAGAGGCCCATGGGAGGGCTGGTCAGGTGGGCTTATCTGCCTTTACTAAGAAGGGGACAAGAACCTAAAATTAGGCCAGGCATGGTGGCTCATGCCTATGATCCTAGTACTCTAGGAGGCCAAGGCAGGTGAGTCGCTTGAGCTCAGGAGTTCAAGACCACCGTGAGTGAGAGCACGACCCTGTGTCTAAAAACTAGCCAGGCCTTGTAGCTTATGTCTATAGTCACAGCTACCCAGGAGGCTGAGGCAAGAGGATCACTTGAGCCCAAGAGTTTGAGGTTGCTGTGAGCTATGACACTACAGTACTTTACCAAGGGTGATAAACTAGGACTCTGTCTCAACAACAACAACAAAAAGAACATAATGTTTGGTAAGTTCCTCTCATGAGTCAGCGTGAAGCTAAGAGCTTGGCACATTCATTAAACCTTCACCACAAATATGTGAAGTGGATGTTATTATCCTAGAAGAGGGGAAAGTGAAACTCAGGATAGACTAGGCTGTGCTGCAGTAACAACCAGGCCCAACAATCTCAGTGGTTGTACACACCTGGTGTGTATTCCCCTTCACACAGCCACCTTCCAACAGTGACTCGGTGATCCTGGCTGCTTTGAGCTTTTGGTTCACCAGTATCAACATGAGGCCTCCTCTACTCACAGCAGAGAATAGAAGACTGAAGAATCAAGCATGAGTGTTTTGCTAGCCTGGAAGTGAACTGCCTCTGTCATTTCATTGACCAGAGTTAGTTCCCATGGCTCCACTGGATAGCAAGGAAGTTGAGATGTATAATCCTCCATGTGCTGGGAAGGGGAGGAGGAGTGGGTACTGGAGAACCAGGGTCTAAAGCAGTGGTTCTCAACCTTCCTAATGCCGCGACCCTTTAATACAGTTCCTGTGGGTTGCAACCCACAGGTTGAGAACTGCTGACCTAAAGCCATAGGTCAAAGTCTGTCCATTGGAGCCAGGGCCAGTAACCTCAGCCAGCAAGAAGTGTGTGAGCACGTCCCTGGTGTGACTTTGCTGGGTGTGTTTGGAGTTGTTAAGTGACAGCACTAGCCGTTCTATCTACACAAAACCTCACTGTCTTCCAAGCTTTTCAATGTGCATTGGCTCACCAAAGCCCCAAAATAACAAAGGAAGCAGGCAGGGCAAATATTCACAGTGTCATTTTACAGCTCAAGGAACTGAAATCAGAAATGTTAGGAGGCTTAACTTTCTCAGAACTAGTAATTGAAAAATGCAGAGCAGATCCGCATTCTTTGAAAACCTAATTTGAAGTTCCTCTCAATGCATGCAGCCATCTGTAATTTTATAATCTGGAAAGACCACCTTTCCCTTAGATTATCTCCTTGACTTTACCAATACCTAAAATTCCACCATGTCATGCTTTCACTGACCCTGCTCTGAAGGAAATGACATTCTGGTTAGGTCACCATTAATGTACATTAAACAAACCATGCAGTTTCAGGTTCAAGAACATCTGAGGTTGTTGGCTGGCCCTGTAGCACAGTGGTTATGGCACTAGCCACATGCACTGAGGCTGGTGGGTTCAAGACTGGCCCGGGTCAGCTAAACAACAATGACAACTACAAGAAGAAAATAGCCGGGCATTGTGGCAGGAGCCTGTAGTCCCAGCTACTTGGGCTGAGGCAAGAGAATCACTTAAGCCCAAGAGTTTGAGGTTGCTGTAAGCTGAGAAGCCATTGTCCTCTACCCAGGGCAACACAAGTAAAATAAATAACAAATGGCTCGGCGCCTGTAGCTCAAGTGGCTAAGTTGCCAGCCACATACACCAGAGCTGGTGGATTTGAATCCAGCCTGGGCCTGCCAAAAAACAATGACAACTACAAGCAAAAAATAGCCAGGGGTTGTGGCGAGTGCCTATAGTTCCAGCTACTTGGGAGGCTGAGGCAAGAGAATTGCTTAAGCCCAGGAGTGGAGGCTGCTGTGAGCTGTGACGCCATAGCACTCTACCCAGGGCAACAGCTTGAGGCTCTGTCTCAAAACAAAACAAACAAACAAACAAAAAAAACATTTAAGTTTGAATTTAGAGAACAGAGAGATCAGGGTGAATAGGAAAGTTAAGGAAGACTTTGTTGAGAAGCTGCTGCCTCAGTAAGATTTGGACAAAAGGGGACTCCACTTCACATGATAATTTCTTCCCAATTCTCTTTCTTCAATTGCATTTGCTTTTTTATTTTTTTATTTTATTTCATTTTATTTTATTTGAGACAGAGTCTCACAATGTCGCCTTCAGTAGAGTGCTGTAGCATCACAGCTCATAGCAACCTCAAACTCTCAAGCTTAAGCGATTCTCTTGCCTCAGCCTCCCAAGTAGCAGGGACTACTGGTGCCCACCACAATGCCCAGCTATTTTTTTGTTGTTGTCATTTTTGTTTAGCAGGCCAGATTTGAACCCGCCAGCCCTGGTGTTTGTGGCTGGAGCCCTAACCACTGCACTATAGGCGCTGAGCCTTTTATTATTTATTTATTTATTTTTGAGACAGAGCCTCAAGCTGTCATTCTAGGTAGAGTTGTCGTGGCATCACAGATCACGGCAACCTCAAACTCCTGGGCTTAAGTGATTCTCTTGCCTCAGCCTCCCGAGTAGCTGGAACTACAGGTGCCTGCCACAACGCCCGGCTATTTTTTAGTTGTAGTTGTCATTGTTGTTTGGCAGACCCAGGCTGGATTTGAACCTGCCAGTTCTGGTGTATGTGGCTGGCACCTTAGCCACTTGAGCTACAGGCACCGAGCCCATTTATTTATTTGTTTATTTTTTGAGACAGTTTCACTTAGTCGCCATGGGTAGAGTGCCATGGCATCATAGCTCACAGCAACCTCAAAGACTTGGGCTCAAGCAATTCTCTTGCCTCCGCCTCACAGGTAGCTGGGACTACAGATGCCTGCCACAATGCCCAGCTATTTTTTTTTTTTTTTTGAGACAGAGTCTCACTTAGTCGCCGTAGGCAGAGTGCTGTGGCATCATAGCTCACAGCAACCTCAAACTTTGGGGCTCAAGCAATTCTCTTGCCTCAGCCTCCCAAGCAGCTGGGACTACAGGTGCTTGCCACAACACCTGGCTATTTTTAGAGACATGGTCTCACTCTGGCTTAAGCTGGTCTCGAACATGTGAACTCAGGCACTGTACCCTCCTCGGTCTCCCAGAGTGCTAGGATCACATCTATTCTTTTTAGAGATGGGGTCTCACTCTTGCTCAGGCTAGTCTTAAACTCCTGAGCTCAAGCGATCCACCCACCTTGGCTTTCAGAGTGCTAGGATACAGGCATGAGCCACTGCACCCGGCCTTCCATTTGCTATTTTATTTATTTATTTATTTATTTATTTATTTCATTTTTTTGTTTTGAGGCAGTCTTACTTTGTTGCCGTACAGAGAGGTCCATTGTGTCATAGCTCATAGCAACCTCAAACTCATGGGCTCAAGCGATTCTCTTGCCTCAGGCTTCCAAGTAGCTGGGGCTACACCTGCCACAACACCTGGCTATTTTTTAGAGATGGGGAGCTTGCTCTTGCTCAGGCCAGTCTCGAACTTGTGAGCTCAGGCAACCCACCCACCTCAGCCTCCCAAGTGCTAGGATTACAGCCTCCCAAGTGAGCCACCTTGCCCTGCTCTGCTATTTTATTTAATACCCTGAACAATTCTGTTAGGAGATTGGAGTGGACTGGATAGATCTTTCTTCTTGTTTAACAAAACACTGAAACCTACAGCGGCTAAGGTGACTTATTTACCATCAGAGAAAATCAGAGACTTGAATAAAGAAGCAAAAATGGTAAAGAGTAATAATCATCAATCCTTGTGAACATGTGGTGAGAAACTGCCACATTTCTAGTTGCCTGGTGATGTACAAATTAACACATTTTATTAAAAGTAAGGTTATATTATGTTTCTTATATGCAGCAGAATTTATATATTGCATACGTGATATTTAGAGTAATAAAACATTATATCTATTACCCTGATTATTACCAATATTCTAAAACACTAGATATCTTTAAGTTATAAAAATGATAAATGTTCTTGGTAAAAAATTCAAGTCACTCAGAGGATGGCCTTTAAAGTCCTTTTTCCTAATCCTGTTGACCCCTGCATCCTGCTCCCCAGGGATAATGACTGCTAATAATTGTCACATGATGTATATTCATTTTGGAAGGCACTCCATCAATATATATTGAGAGTTGTAAGTATGTCAGTAATTTTTGTTTTTGTTTTTGCTTTTTTTTGTTTGTTTGTTTGTTTTTTGTTTTGAGACAGAATCTCACTCTATGACCCAGGCTAGAATGCTGTGGCCTCAGCATAGCTCACAGCAACTTGAAACTCTTTGAGCTCAAGCAATCTTTCTGCCTCAGCCTTTTGAGTAGCTGGGACTATGGGCACCCACTACAACACCCAGAGTTTTTTCTGTTTTTAGTAGAGATGGGGGTCTTGCTCTTCCTCAGGCTGGTTTTAACCTCCTGAGCTCAAGGGACCCTCCTGCCTTAGTCTCCCAGAGTGTTAGGATTACAGTTGTGAGCCACCTCTCCTGGCCCAGGTCTATAACTTTTGGTCTTATCATCCCACCTGTGGAATTTATCCCAGGAAAAGACTCCTCAGTCTTTTCCTTGGCCTATAAATGGCCAAGTTTATTTCTACACAAGTCCTCTTTTTTTTTTTTTCTTTTGAGACAGAGTCTCATTTGTCCCCCTGGGTAGAGTACTATGGTGTGATAGCTCATAGCAACCTCAAACTCTTGTGCTCAAGTGATCCTCTTCCCTCAGCCTCCTGAGTAGCTAGGACTACAGATACCTGCCACAACCCCTGGCTAGTTGTTGTTGTTGTTTGTTTGTTTTTTGAGACAGATTCTCACTTCATTGCCCTTGGTAGAGTGCTGTGCCATCACAGCTCACAGCAACCTCAAACTCTTGGGCTCAAGTGATTCACTTGCCTCAGCCTCCCTAGTAGCTGGGACTACAGGCACCCGCCACAATGCCCGGCTAGTTTTAGAGATGTGGTCTGGCTCAGGCTGGTCTTGAACTTGTGAGCTCAGGCAATCACCTGCCTCGGCCTCCCAGAGTGTTAGGATTACAGGCCTCCACACAAGTCTTTCTCCTTGTTGTTTCCTGTCTGCCGACCCCTTCTCCCAGATGCGTGCACGATTGCATGTTCAGTCAGGCCTCAGTTCAAATGCCACCAGCTCTGAGAGGCCTCCCAGGGTCACCCATCTGTACATGCTTCCTCCCCGACATTCCCACTTGTTGTTTGCCCTGCATTCTTTTCTCCCCTGCACCTACATTCTCTGATGTCACCTTGTTTAGTTGCTGGTTCAGTGATTTCCTCTGTCTCCTGTCCCAGCCCTTCATCCGGTGCTTGAGAGAGGGCCTGTGTTGCCTGCCTGGTTCTCTCCTGTGTCTCTAGTACCTGGCGCACAGTAACACTGCAGGTCTCAGGCGAGAGGATAAATGTCTATTCGTGGAAACACCACCTGGCACTTGGGTAAGAGATGTGATCTGACTCACCCCAGGACCCAGGCAGCTACTTCTGCAAAGAAACTGTTCCTGCTGCCCTTCAAACCATTAAGGAACAGCTGTGTGGGAAGGCAGGCAGCCCTAACGGCCAAGCTGCCACTTCCCCCAGCAGAATGGCAGCTGTTTGGATGGACACTGCAAGGCCCATGGTCCACCCGCCTTCTAAAGCCTTTCATTCCTGGCTTCTAAAAGAAGAGGTAAAGAGAATTGGCTGGGCAAGAGACTGTCAAAAGAACACCAGGCTTCACTTAATTAAGGTGAATAATTTAAAGACTCTCAAGTCAGACAATGGAAACGTTAAGAGTTTCCACCAAAACATAAACTTAGCCAAATGGGCTGGGTCTCCCGAAGCCTCAAAGAACATTCTGGAGCCATAGGGGTGCTCCCTGTGTAGCCTGGGGGTAGGAAGTGGGAGTTTGGAAAGAAGGTAAGAGAAATGGAAGCCTAATTGGAGTTTTGGGAACACATGCCAGGCTGTCGGGCTGAGTGACTCTCCCTGACTTTTTTTCCTTATAGCAAAATAAAACGTGTTACTACTATTGGTGAGTCAAATGAAAAATCAAAACCTCACATAATCCTGGGCAGGGCTTCTTTCTGGCGGTGTTCCTGGGTGCCGCAGCCATGTCCTATCCAGCTGATGACTATGAGTCTGAGGCGGCTTATGACCCATATGCCTACCCGGGCGACTATGATATGCACACAGGAGATCCAAAGCAGGACCTTGCTTATGAACGTCAGTATGAACAGCAGACCTATCAGGTGATCCCTGAAGTGATCAAAAACTTCATTCAGTATTTCCACAAAACTGTCTTGGATTTGATTGATCAGAAAGTGTATGAGCTACAGGCCAGTCGTGTCTCCAGTGATGTCATTGACCAGAAGGTATACGAGATCCAGGACATCTATGAGAACAGCTGGACTAAGCTGACTGAAAGATTCTTCAAGAATACACCTTGGCCTGAGGCTGAAGCCATCGCTCCACAGGTTGGCATTGATGCTGTCTTCCTGATTTTATACAAAGAATTATACTACAGGCACATATATGCCAAAGTCAGTGGGGGATCCTCCTTGGAGCAGAGGTTTGAATCTTACTACAACTACTGCAATCTCTTCAACTACATTCTTAATGCTGATGGTCCTGCTCCCCTTGAACTACCCAATCAGTGGCTCTGGGATATTATTGATGAGTTCATCTACCAGTTTCAGTCCTTTAGTCAGTACCGCTGTAAGACTGCCAGGAAGTCAGAGGAAGAGATTGACTTCCTTCGTTCCAATCCCAAAATCTGGAATGTTCACAGTGTCCTCAATGTCCTCCATTCTTTAGTAGACAAATCCAAC
>CAUYPK010108125.1:0-43696 GCA_963574355.1 Loris lydekkerianus | reverse complement strand
AGGCTATAACCCAACTATACCACAAGACTATGAGGAAAGGACCAAGGAAGGGGAAGGGAGGGGGGAGGTTTGGGTGGAGGGAGGGTAATGGGTTGGGCCACATCTATGGTGCATATTTTTATCTATAATAAAAAAATAAATAAATAAATAAAAATAAAAAAAAAATTCACATATTCTGGGCCTGGCATTATGACTCACACCTGTAATCCCAGCACTTGGGAGGCTGAGGTGGGTGGATTGCCTGAGCTCACAGGTTGGAGACCAGCCTGAGCCAGAACGAGACCTCGTCTCTAAAAATAGCTGGACATTGTGGCAGGTGCCTGTCATCCCAGCTATGTGGGAGGCTGAGGCAAGAGAATTGCTTAAGTCCAAGAGTTTGAGGTTGATGTGAGCTGTGATGCCACAGCACTCTACAAAGCAAAGTGATGTTCTGTCTCAAAAAAAAAAAAAAAATTCTCATATTCTGAAAACCATTTTGAGCGGGGAGTGAATGAGAAAATGTCAATGTAAGGAGCAACCTTTAAGTTCCACTTTTTCATTGGGTTATATTTTGCTTGTACCATGACAATCTAAGACAGGTACCTTTGGTTTTCAAACAAAATTGTGCATTAGATTATTATGTATTAGAAGATTATGTATTAATCTTACCATACAGCAAATATGAGAAAATTATTTCAACATGAAGATAAAATAAAATGTTAGTACACAAGAGGCATTTTTGTTTGTGTACTGTATTTTTAAAAATATTTAACCTTAGAGTATCCAATGAAAACCACATTTTCCAAAACTACTTAGCTTAGCAAATTGTTCCTAAGCATTTTTTCACCCCTCTTCCAATACACAGACACATTTGTTACATTCTGCATTCTACTTTGTGCTACTCTGACATCTTGGTTGATTTTTTTTTTAAACTTTGCATAAGTTAAATTCATTATTTGTTTTGTACTTCTTTATGTGTTTAGGTGAATGTTTAATGAGCATCATACTTAACACTTAATTATTATAAAAATATCCTTGGGACTGGCGTGGTGATATACACCTGTAATCTTAGCCCTCTGGTAGGCCAAGGAAGGAATGGATTGCTTGAGCTCAGGAGTTTAAGACCAAACTGACTACGAACAAGACCTCAGCTCCACAAAAACTAGAAAAACTAGCTGGATATTGTGGCAGGTGCCTATAGTTCCAGATATTCGGGAGGCTGAAGAGAGGAGGATTGCTTAAACTCAAGAATTTAAGGTTGTTGCCGGTCAGCACCTGTGACTCAAGAAATAGAGTGCCAGCCCCATATACCAGGGGTGGTGGGTTCAAGCCTGGCCCTTCCCAAAACTGCAGGAAAAAAAAAAAAAAAAGAATTTAAGGTTGCTGGTACATATGATGACACACAGAACTCTGTCCTTGGTAACTCCCACGTGAGACGCTGTCTCAAAAAAACAAAACAAAACAAAACAAAAAATCCTTCTACCACTGCTGACAGTCAATTCTTTGACTTTTTCCCCAACTGCTGACAGAAAGAGACCTCTTTTCAATCTCAATAGCTTAGATATGTATGTATGGTAAGCCATGTCTTTTAATTTGCATTTCTCTAATGATTTTAAATCATTTGAGAAATGTAAACATTATTGTTATTTGTTAGTATATATGTATTATTTTTGTAAGAATCTGTTCAATCTTTTCTCATTTATTAATTGGGTTGTTGTATTTCATCTGGTTAAATTTTAAGAACTCTTTACAAATTCTGAACACAAATCCTTTATCAGATATGTAACTTTCAAATATTTTCATTTCATTTGTGGCTTGTCTTTAATTTACTTCACAATGTATGTTGCAAAGCAAAATGTTCTTAAAATTTTTTTTAAACTTCGATTCATCATTTTTTTTCTTCTTGGATGATGCTTTTGATGTCA
Organism: Loris lydekkerianus; assembly: GCA_963574355.1. Taxonomy (NCBI): domain Eukaryota; kingdom Metazoa; phylum Chordata; class Mammalia; order Primates; family Lorisidae; genus Loris; species Loris lydekkerianus. The sequence continues at coordinate 41,792 of CAUYPK010108125.1, read as the reverse complement.
TATATAAAAACTTATTCCTAAATCTAAGATATGCATATTTTTATCATTATTTTTCTCGTAGACATTCAAAGTTTTATAGTTAGACCTAAAGTATATGTTGATTATTATTTTAAGCTGAATTATAGTTTCTCCCCAAAATTCATGTGTTGAATCTTTAATCTCTGAAGTTCAAGAATGTGCTGTATTTGGAGATAAGTCTTTTAAAGTGGCAATATTGTTAAAATGAGACCTTGCTCTTACAGTGACTCCCTAAGCAAATCTGACTGTGTTCACATGAGAAGAAATCTGGACACACACCAGACACCAAGGAAGTGCAAGGAAGTGCACGTACAGAGGGGCGACAGTGGATGAGGCAGGGAGAGGGTGGCCGTCTACCAGTCATGAGGAGAACAAATTGAGCCTGCCAGCACCTTAACCTTGAGCTTCGAGCCTCCGGAATTGTGAGATAATAAATCTTTATGGTTTAAGCCATCAGCCCCATTGTATTTTTTTATGGCATCCCTAATGAACTATACAAACACCATGTATAAATAAATTTTATGTAAGTGTGAAGCATAATATAGTTTTTGCATATGGACATTCAATTGTTTCAACAAAATTTACTGAAAAGCAAATCCTTTCTTCATGAAACTGACTTTAACTTTGAACTTTTATCAAAAATAGTTTCCTATATCTCTGTATTTATTTTTGAGCCCTGTATTTTAATTTATATTTTTATCCTTTTGCCAATAGCATACTTGGGCTTGATTACTTCAGCATTTTGATAGTCTCAAAATTGATTTGTCTGCGTTGTCCAACTTTGTTCTTTATGCTCACAATCCTCTTGGTTATTCTAGTTACCTTGCCTTTCCATCTAAATTTTAAAATCTGCTTATCAGTATCTAAAAAATATTTTTGATTGGGAAAAGTCTTAAATCTATAGATCAAACTAGAGTTATTTAATATTTTTAAAATATTCAGTCCTACATCTAATGTGGGTATAAGATTCCTAAAATTCCATAAGTCGTTTACCTTATATTTACATCTTTTGATCACTGTTCTAAAATCTAAGAATCCAGAATCTGAAATCAAAAGAATTCCATCTTTTGATCACTGTTCTGAAATCTAAGAATTCAGGCTTCCTTTCTGGCTAACAACTCAGTTTGGGGTACTCCTTTATAAAAGAAAAACATAATGTATACTATGTTGGTAGATTATTTAAGCTTTTTCACTTAAGTAATTATGTTATTGGTGTTTGGACAATTTTAATGCTTCTTTCCCAGGAATTAGAATGTAATTTTTAAAGAAAATTTAAAAGAATAAGTAATTTCACCAAAAATTGTGCCAAATTTTACTGTCAACCCTTAGTATGGTATGTCTTGTTATGACCAAGGGCAGTATTTGCAAAGCTGCTGATGAACTATTAAAACAGCATTTACTGAAAAGGTGAGTAGTCAATTTTAATTTTGATCAGGTTATCACCATTGACCATTTACTTTGTCTTGACTAAACTCTACTATGTCTTCTCTTTTTTCCCTAGCCCCTGGACTTTACCCCTGAACAAGCACTAAATTAAAGAATGACCCTCTCATCTCATCCCAAGAGTGACTAACGGGAGTAGGACACATCCCTCTCAAATGATGCTGAACACGCATCTGTGTGCGCCCCTCCTCTCTCCAGCCCCCCCTTTCTGACTACATGCTGCTCCTTGTAAAAGAAAAGTCTTTTCCAGTTTGATTCTGAGAGATCACAGTTCCTGAATTAGGAATGTTCTAATTGGAATAGTTTTCCTGTATAAATTCTCATCTTATTTAAATCTGAATTTGTTTTTATTTGTTCATATAACTGGTCTCATGGCAAAAATATATGAGGCAATGGTGCAGTAATGTATCATTCTCTGACATAAAACATTTTAAAAAGTGTGATTTTTAAACTGATTATACTCGTATTTTATTTCATAATTTCTCTTGCACATAATGCCCATACTAAGAAGTACACCTCTGTAATATTTTGGTTCCATTAAAAGTAGACTCGCAAAGAAAATCAATTGCCTTCATTCTTTAAATTCAAAACATTAATTTAAAGTAGAATTTTGGGAAGGTTTAGCCTTTTTCAGTCAAAGATATACCTGACATTATTTTAATAATGTCTATTTGGGTAATGCTTAATTTGTAAAGAAAGTTATTTGTTTTGTAATGATAATATACACAGAAAATACAGCTAGTTAAATGAAGATCAGACTCAATTAAGAATCATGATTGATGCTAAGGTAAAACATTCTGCCATTTGAAATAGAAACTGTAGTTCTCAAAATCCACACATGCACAAATACAAACAAGACACACACACATACACACACACACACTCTGCAGCAGAGTTGGCCTGCGTTTTCTGCAGAGAGCTTTGTGGACCATTTGGTCTCCGTAACAACTGCTCAGCTTTGCCATTGTTGAGCAGATGCAGTCATGGACAATACAGAAATAAATAAGCATGGACATATTTCAGTAAAAATAAATTTGTGTAGACTGATTTTGAACTTTTTACAGTTATAAATATATCACGGAAATTTTTAAAAGATTTTATATTAGACTATTTGAAAATGTAAAAGCCATTCTTAGCTCTTGGCTTGCACTAAAGGTAGTAGACAGATATGCATATAGTCCTGGTTTCTGTAATTAAAGTACAAAGTTTCTCTAGTGAAGTTGACATTATGCTTATTTTAAGAAGTAATTTAATATGGCAATATGTGCTATTTCTCTTTTTGATCTGTAATTAGATTTTAAAAGTATCTTAACCCTTAAAGGATTAACATATAAATAAACCCAAGTGTGCTACTATTGGGATTACAAGATAAAATACAGGATGCATGAATAAATTTCAATTTTAGATAAAAAAAATAAATTTTAGTTTACATGACACAAATATGGCACACGTTATTCTTACAGTGAAATATATTTTAATATGAAATTCAAATTTAACTATTTTATTTTTCTTTCTATATCTAGCATCCTTACCTACAACACTACTTACATTTTAAAATAATTGTGTTCTTTATGTTTTGGATGGCTCTTGCTCAAAATCTATTGGAAATCTCTTAAATCATGGAATGGGACGAGAACAAAAAACTTCAAACTTGGATTTTTAATCAATTTCTATTATTGAAAGCAAAGGTTGCCAATAAGAAGTCATTAAAATTTACCTTGATAATAGCAAACTGGAAATTGCAAACACTTAAACTATAAGAGTCTAAAGACATAAAATATTTAATGTGAACAAGTACAACTGAACATGGAAAGATTCTTTTAATTAATGAAGTTTCTATTTTTAATTAAAAATTGATAATCTATACTATAATGGAATGAAGTTGAAAGGACCTATGATTTTGTTTCATATAATTTTGGTGAACATTAAAATAATTATAAATAGAAACAACATATGCGATGAGTTATGACTTAAAATATAGTTCATTAAGAAAAAAATCTCCAGATAAATGAAAAACTCAGCAACCATTTAAATATTTAGGCTAAAATATTATATTTGTACACTTCAATACAAAAATTAGAATTGAGGATTTCTTCATGTAGCATAATTAGTTGTGAACTTATCAGTAACAGAATACAGGAGAGGAATGGAGAAAAAGCATTTTCTCAAAGTTATAGTGATCCACAAGTAAATTAAAATTGAGAATAAAAATAATTTAAAATATGTTAATCAGACAAAAACCACATAAAAGAACATGAGGTAAGGCTATGAAAAAACTAGAAACTAATAATCAAAAGAAAATTCATATTTTATGATATTGCAAGTGTAAGGAACTAAAATGATTTCAGAAACAGATTTGGCTAAAGAACTATAAACAAAGGTATGAATATATACCAAGAATAACTATACCGCTTATGCTAATTTTAATATGAAGGAAATAAATATTAAAATTATTTTAGTTGTTTCTAATTTACTGACATAATATGCTCCTATGTATATATGTATATATATATATGTGAATATGTGTTACATATAATATGATATGTATGTTATTTTATAAACAATTTTCATGTGCAGAAATAGTTTTTGAAAAGGACTATTTTGCCTAATAGAATAATTTATTTCTATGTAAATAAATATTTGAAAATTAATATAATTTTAATATTTTAATTTAATTTTACTATAAAAGATCCTATTGATTTAAATAGCAAATCATATAACTGCTGTAACTTTTTCAACCATTCAAACCCCATTTAAACTTTACCTCATCTGGGATGGCGTCTTCCATCAGAATGGACCTGCTCCTTCTCAGTACTACTCTGTCAAGTATGTATTTCTATTATTTTTTGTAATACTGCATTTTATTTACTTATCTGAATGTCAGTGTCTTGTACAAGTTTCTAGATAATAGAGAATTTTTGTTTTCATATGCTTTTAATTGTATCCTTTTGAACTGAAGTCATGGTTCTAGAAATGGAATTAAAGATTATATTAGCATTATACATTTATTTCCATTTAAGTTTCTGGTTTGAGTGAAATAGTAATCATAGTGTGGTGGATATTTATTAGACATCATATTTCTTGTCTTTTCCTACCTGGAAAAATTTAAAAATGAGGTTGTCAGAAATGGTTATATGTTTAGATAGGTTGCATATCTCTCCTTATCCCTAGGCCAGAGAAAATATCAAAAATTTTTTAACTTATTATTCCAAGGAATGGAGATGCTCTTGCCATCAGCACAGTATAATGCAGTTTCTTATTTAAAAGTACTCTGGTTATATCCAAAACATATTTGAATTTGATTATCATAAAGACCTTACTTTAAAGCTAAAAATTGTGTTTATACTGGGAATGTGCTGAGGTAGGTGGAATCAGAAAATATTAATAACAACTTGATATATGTGTTTTTTTTTTTTTTTTTTGCCATGCAAGTTTTTTTAAATAACCCAGTCAGTTAGAAATGCAGACATAATAATAAAGATAATCAATCACTCTGACAAGGGACTATGTAAAAGTAATATCAGACTTCTAAGTATCCCTCTGGAAGAAGAAGACATATTGAAAAACATGGAAAACCTATTTCAGGGAATTACTGACAAATTTTTTTTTGGTTTCCCCAAAAATTCAGATATTCAGATATAAGATGGTCATTGAACCCCAGGAAGATCCACAGTAAACAGAGTAAACAGGATCTCTCCAAGACACAGAATCCTCAATGTGGCCAAAGTAAAGCCCAGGAGACAGTTTTACCAACTGCAACACAAAGCAACAACCTACAGAGGGATGCCCATCAGGCTAATAGTGGTCTTCTCAGTGGGTACCTTACAGGACATACAGTTTAAGGCTCCATCTTTAGCCTCATGCAACAGAAAAATTCAAGCAAATTAAGTTTCCAAAATGATAGAGAAATAAATTTGTTCCCAGATAAGTGAACAGTAGGAAATTTATCACTACTGCACCTGCTCTATGGAAATAATCAAAAGCACATTTTACATGGAAGAGAACAAGAGATACCCAAGAGTGTTAAAACCCCAAAAGTTAAAGTTCACACTCTTTTAAATCTATAGTACAAGAGGGAAAACAAAACAAGATATCACCCAACCTGATGAATAGAACAATATCCAACATACAAATTTTAACACTGACTCTGAATGGTCTTAAATACCAAACTTTGAGGACATATAAAAGACACATAAAAATGTCAATATTAATTATAATCATATTGATATTCACATTCTAGGCAGTCTTAATGAATATTATACTAGTTTTTAAATTTTATTTTAGAATTGTTTTTTGGCTAGTTAGTTGATTGGTAATTAGCTCCTTGATTTTGTGAAACTTGAAAAACTATTCTAAATTTTATTTAAAAGATAAATTTAGTTATAACTATGAAACATAAAGGCAATCAACTACACATCATAGCATTATTGTACTTAAGATACTGTGCAATTAGCACAAAAGTGATAGGGTTTCAGATTTCTAAATTGGTCTACTTAGTGGATTATGTCACCATATAGTGCTACAGGAAATGTGCAAGCAGATGAAAGATTTGTAGCACAAGATGAAGAATTCATTTGCGACAAAATGAGTTCACAGAACTCATGAACCAATCAAGCATGTATCCCATAGGCCATTTTATGTGAATTTCAATCTTTGGAGAGGTTTTTGAATGGAGGTTGAATTATGAGAAGCATCAGCACTGGTAAAATTGTAGTGGAAGTCATCATTTTGAAAAAGTTGACCTAAAGAGAATGCAGAACAGAAAAGAGAATGAACAAAGGGAAAAGGGCATGTGACGGTTACAGACTTTAAATGGTCAAACACACAAGTTTGTTAGGGCTGCCATAACAAAATGACACAGACTGAATAGTTTGAACAACAGAAATTTATTTTTGCACAATTCTGAAGGTCTAGAAATCCAAGTTCAATGAGATGGCAGGTTTGGTTTCTTCTTGGCTTGTGGATGGCCACTTTCCTTGTTGTTCCCTCACATGATCAACCTTTAATGTGGTCTGTGCTCTAGTCATCTCTGCAATCATATTGCATAAGGTCCCATTCTAAACAGAACTTTCAGACACATCAACTGTCTTTTAATGAAAATCACACACATATAACCCAACTCTTTACTAGCCCTATCTCCAACAAATCAGATTTTGAGGGTTGAAATGTACTTCAACATATGAATGGGGGTGGGGCACAATTCAGCCCGTAGCAATTGTAAATAGAGAAAGTATATCCTGCAGTAAGCTTTTTCAAAACAGTAGCTTGCAAATCCATAAAATCGGCCTAAAATGTGAATAGACACATGATTTGAACAGAGAGGGATTTTGCTTTGTATGTTATGATTACCAGTGTTATCCAAAGAAGGAAGAAAGAGAAAGAAGGAAAGAAGGAAGGGAAGGGTGAGGAAAAAAGGAAAGGGAAGGCAGGTGGGATGGTAGGGGACAGTAAGAGAAAGAGAGAGAGCATGAAAGAGAGAAAGGAAGGAAGAAAAGAAAATCTCACTTAATGGTACAATAAGAGACCATTAGAGAATATTATTATGTCTGTCTTATTGAAAAAATTTATCTATATATTTGTATGTTTCCCCTGATTGTTTTCTAACAGTACTTTAAAAGCTTATAGCACAAATAGCTTTAAATTATCAAAAGTTATATAGAAAAAAAGTGTTTTGACAAATAAAAATATAGCCAATGACATAAAAAAAATCAAACAAACAGAATGCAGAAATGGGACTTATTTAAAATAATACAAATTGTCACTTCTATTTGCTTTGTGAACAAAGAAAGCAACATATACATAAAATGAAACATAATACAAATTGTCATGAGTGTCACTCATGAATAAAGAAAAAGTAAAATATTCATTTTAAAAATGGCTTTCACTACATTTTCATAGCCATGGTTCAGAGCTAGTCATAGTTACACACAGTTACCACATTACGCATGTATTTAGATTGACCTCCAACCATCAAGAGGAATGTCTCTAGATTTAATATCATAATCCTTCATATTTATGTGCAATCACTTTGAACTATGTAGGAAATAAAACACTACACCTTCTCTTAAAATGAATTAGCTAAAAATTTAAGTGGATGGCTTGAGATTAATTGCCTGCATATTAAAAGAATTCAAATTCTCTTGGTTTCTCATTCATGATATAAACTTATCTGTTTTTTTCACAAAAGCGTTGATTTTTTTGCCTATTTTAATTATATGCCTGGTATCATGTCCTATTACAATGGCCCCACTTTGTCACCTTTGGTAGATTGCCAGAAAGTAAGCTGACAGCAACCTCAAACTCTTGAATGAAGAGGTCCTTTTGCCTCAGCCTCCCAAGTAGCTCAGAGTATAGGTGCCCGACAGAAGGCTTGGGTAGTTTTTCTGTTTTTAGTAGAGACAGGGTCTGGCTCTTGATCAGGCTGGTCTCCAACTCCTGAGCTCAAGCGATCCACCATCAGCCTCCCCAGGTGCTTGGATTGCAGGCGTGAGCCACCAGACCTTAGGTGTGAGCCACCAGGTCTAGCCGTATTACCATAGCTTCAGTTTTTTTCCTGCTGATACATAGCAACACTTTTCTATATTATCAGAGTTTTTCTATTTTATCAGATGAGAAGAAGTAAATTGAAATATATAGAACTTAGTTCCAATTTTCTTTGTGTTCCCTGTCCACAATACTGTAATTTTGTTAAGACTTCTAAAAAAATGCTTTCCACTAGACCTTATCAGCCTGCTACTTCTAGGAAGAAACCGGATGCTCCATTATTGTGTCAGGTCCATAGGGAAGAGCCTTTCTTTGGCATAATTAGTTTTCTGCCTTGTGTATATATGGCCCTAAGGATATAATAAATAATGTTAACAATTTCTTTTCTGGATCCTGAAGTCTCTTTCTTCAAAATTATACTTGAAAATAAATGTATGCAGTTTTAGGAAGAAACATTTTCTATATTCCATGTGTTTGAGTGAATAAATAAGTCAATTAAACCATGCTATCTGCAGAATGGGCAATCATGGCAATTAAAATGTTTTTCAATTTTACTTCAAGGGTAACTTAAGAAATACTTTTATTTAAGAAAAATGTCTGAAACATGAGTTTTTACTGCACTAAACATAGTAAAACTTACATACTTGTAATTTATAAGTTTTATAAGTTAGAATTGTGGTTATGTCCGGTTCATTAATTTAGGCCTACATACTAATACTTTGTTTCCATCAGGGATTAGCTATAGGAATGAATGTGAATGTTGACTGTTATAAACAAATTTCTTAACAGTATTTCATTCATCTTTCAATGTACTACAAATACCACAGTGAGTATCATATATATCATAGATGTTAAATGTATATAGTTTGGAATTAATATTTTTAAGTTAGTGGAATATCTTTCCTAATTTCTACTGTGTGTCTTTGTCTCTTACTGATTTCAATTAACATTAACCTGTGAAAGCCGGAAAGAAGCTCTGGTGTGGGTCTGTAGACCAGTTGAGTAAGAGGAAGGAAATTCCGGCGGGACGCGTCTGCTCACCACCTTACACAGTGCAGCCTTATTTCAGTTCAGAATGAACTACATGCCTGGCACCACCAGCCTCATCAAGGACATCGCCAAAAACCACTTGGTTCAGGGGCGGTGCTGTTGGCTCAAAGGAGTAGGGCGCCTGCCCCCTATACCAGAGGTGGTGGGTTCAAACCCAGACCCGGCCAAAAACTACAAAAAAAAAAAAAAAAAAGAAGAAAAGAAAGCCCCTGATTCTGCTTCAGAATGGAAGAACACCAATTTGGACTTGGAAAAGGAGAGTGACACACGCAGCTAGCAACTGTCTATTGAAGAAATACTATAAGAACACTCCGTGGAACAGGAAACTAAGCTGGAAGTTCAGGCTCTTAAGGTCAAGGTCCTTCCATTCCTCAAGCAGATACCCTTAATAAGTATTGAGTCCTTTCCTCAGAGGCTGGTGCCCTTGACTAGCAAGGGCTGTCATTGAATGAAATCACATCCTGGTCACTTCACACATTGTAACAAATACTATAGAATTTTGAAAAGTCATTTTTATTTCTAATTTTTTCATGTATGTAACATGAAGACATTATGTGAGGTTTTTACTTTTTTAAACAACTAAATTGTTCAAAGAATCTGTGGCATGGACTCCTTTCACCCCTCACCATGGAGCCAGCAACTTCCATTCTTCATAACGTTCTTCTTAGCATGAATTAGCAATCACAGGGGATAGTCTTCATTTACTTATAAATAAAATGTGGATCTAAAAAAGATCAACCTAATATTTCTATAAATTCACTAATTCTGGAATGAACTGAGACGTATATTTCAAAAGGTCAAAGGTTTTTATGTTTGTTTTTTTTTTAATTTTAGTGAAGCATCATTTCAAGTTGGTTTCAAGATAATCTCATTTGAGATTTGTGGTAGATTGTATTATTAACCCCAACTCCTTATTCTTCCTGGAATCTATACCCTTTATCTTGTCATGTGACGTTGAAACTCCTTCAGTAAAGACAAATATATTTTACCTCTTTTTGACTTTGGGATTGGCCAGTTGGGGTATTTGGCCAGTATGATGAGGAAGAAGTGGAAAGGAGCCAGTTCCAAATCTAGGCCTTACTGAGCCTTGAATCTTTCTACGTGTTAATTTGTCCTTCTGCAGCTATGAGAAAAAATGCTGTCCTGCTGGTAAAAGGAAGATGAGGGACGTGAAATAGAGCCCCTCCAGCCTCCTAATAAGACCTGCCTATAGGATTAAACAGCTCAGCCCTGTACAGTAAACAAAGCCACCTCATCAAATTCAGCCAAACCATGGCTGAAATCAGCTTACCCAGACATGATCTATTAATAAAATAGGGTTGTAATTTTAAAGCCATTGAGCACGAGACAGTTTGCAATTTAACAAAAATAAATAATATGCAATTTAACCTAGAGTGACTCACTTCTGTGCATTCATGCCTATTTTTAACAAAAAGTCATGTAAAAATCATAACTGTAGAATATCTTCTTTTTTTGGTTTCACCAGCTACTTGTAAGCTGTTACTAACCACACTGTATAAAAAAAGTAGGGAAAAACTTATCTTTATATCTCTTAATTGAAACAAAAGCACAAATTAATACTTCTGAGAATGTGAGTGTCATAACAAATCACCTCCTAATTTCCTGAAAAATGAAACCCCAAATTTTCTTATATAGTTTTAATCCATCTAAATTTTACTACATGTTCTTTTCAAACCCTAAAAATATTATTTACTGTTTTCTATTAACTGAGATCTAATTTTCATCATTGGTGCCAATATTTTCTTTTAATGATATTATCATACCAAATTTTAATAATCTTAGTGGCTGAAGTTTATATGCATATATACATATACACACAGAAGTTAACTGTTTTTGAAAGTACCTATATGATTTTGGATTCCCACTGTTTCTTACGATAATTGAGCAATGTCAGAAAAAAAGAGAGATGAACAATGTCTTCTGTAACTTCTGTAACTGTAATGAATTCTTATAACAATAACACAAGCAACAATAGCAACAGTATTGGAACTGTCTGGCGTATTAGCCTCATGCTATTGCCAGTGCACAAATGATAGCAATCACTTCTGCTCCTCCCAGCTGCCATGGCAGAAGGCATTCGTGACAGTGTTATAATTTAGGAATTGACTGATGGCAGAAATTGGAGTAACAATCACTCTGTGATTAAGGCGAATTTACAAAGGAAACATCTTCAGAATTGCTCATAGTTAAACCAGTAAATATAAGTGGGTTTACAAAACTGTGTGCAGCACTTGTGAAGTCAACATAATGACCATGTTTTTACTGAATTATTTGTCACCAGATTTGAAATTTTCAATGGTCCTTTTGATAACTAAAGAAAACCTTGATAAATATTTATAAATTATTAATTAGTATGCATTGTGTTGTGTGACTACTAGGTGTCACTGGGGATTTAGCTATAAACAAAACACATTTCACCTCTTTTTCTGGAGTTTACATTAGGATTGGGTTGAAACTAAGCATGTGGACAAAGTGCTAATATGAATTCAGGAAGTGGCAAGTGTGTTGAACAGTAATGGGTTAGAAAAAAATTCTCACCTAAATGAGAAAAGGGCAAAACACAAGTCCCTTTTTTTCAAAAAGGGTTGTCATCTGAACAACAGAGGCCAGAAAATAGGATTAGTGACTGTTTTCAAGTAATCACGAGAGGGCTCATCACTAACCATAATCAGGATGCAATGAAGGCAATTTAATTTATTGGGTATGATGCATATTTTACAATTGCAGGAACTTGTCTTGAAGAGACCAGATTGAAAAGGGCTCATTATATATATAAAAAAGAAATCTTCATTGGGGTCATTATATTTGAATTTAGGCTTGAATATTCAGAAGTTAGATGTAAGAAAGTCAATAAATCTTGTGGTCAAGGAAGAAGACATAATTTATGCAAAAGGCTTGAAGCAATCTATGGATGGACCCTTTATTGGAATTTGGTGGGTGAGGTGAACTGCTAAAAGACATAATATTATTACTGTCCTGCAAGAAAACATGTGATACAAACTTTAACATAAGATGCCTCTAGATTCCAAGAATGATACAGTAAAATATATAATAAAAAACAAACTGTCACTTATTCATGTTGATACTCTGAGGTTTTGCATATTTTTCCATTTTCCACTGGATCCCACATCATCCATTACTTCACTCTGCCAAACAACTTTCCATTTGCTATAATTTTTTTTGTTTTCATGATAAATATGTGGGCAAACCAACTGTCTATTGCTGTTAGGCACAGAAGTATAGAAAATACATTACTTAAGTAAGAATTTAAATATCATCCTTCATTTAATTTTGTTTTTATGCCATTTTCTTTATGATTATATCAGATATTTTAGACTCGTTGTTCTCTCAGTGATGTTTCCTTGCCCGTTCTCCTGCATCTGCTTCTCTGAATTTTGGGCCAAGCTTTATGTGAGACTTTAGTTTCTTTTACAGAACACCCAGGTCATCAAAGTTGGAGGACTAGAAGAGGTGATATACCATCAGCACAGGTCTCAATTTGTCTTTATAGTTTTCAGACAGTTTTGTAAATTCCAACTTACTCTCGCTTCCATAATTCATGTATGGTTTCTGCTCCTGAAAATCTGTTCACACCAGATTTTCACACCAGAGGCTGTTTGGTAGAGCCTTTTTAACCAGACCCCAATATAAAGTCAAATCGCTACAGTGAATATTCAATTATTTATAAATCTCCTACTGTCCTGTATGGACCATCATAAATACATGTAATACAATATTAGACTTCAATAAATATTAATTTCATTAATGACTAAATACTTTATTTCTGTATTTCTAGCATCTAGGATGGGGGCTATCACAAAGAATTATTTGAGAATTTTAAAAAATGCATATAAAATAATAAAAGAATAACACAATCAATCAATCAATCAATGAAAATCTCTATCACAACACATATTAAAATAGAATGCAAAGAACCACTGGGAAGATTGTCATTTATTTCTTCTAAGAGATATTCTAGCATATAATAAAAAAATATGCAATATTGGTTTAAGATTGCGGACTATTCAAGGAATAGAATTATTTTCCACTAAGCTATTTGTCTACTGTGCCTATTTATTCATGAAAGAATTCATGAAATACAATACTTGAGACTAAATATCATTACATCATTTCATATACTATTAAATGTGTTAAGTAAGGGGACACAGTTTGATGCTCTCAAAGAAATATTTATTTTTCTGAATAACTGTCAATATTCTAATCATTGTAAAAGCACGGAGATCTGTGTTACATACCTGGGGATGGCGCTTTATCTATACTTAAATAGAGAAGCTATACTCAAATAAATCATGTTAAAAATACTTGGAGCAAAATTTCATACCAGGATAATGTTTTCTCTGATAGTATATACTACTAAAATATACTAAATGCATCAAGAGCTAGAGCTGGAAAACAGTAATAGATATTGTAATCACATTGTACTATGGAAAGTCATAAATCCTTTTTACAGAAATAGGTATTTTAGATAATGTGCTAAGGAGAAATCTGGACAAAATTCTTACAAATGGCAAAACACTATGTAACTATGATAATTCATGTTTCAAAAAGAGCATAAAATAACTTCTTAATGAAAATATACTTGCTAGATAAAGGTCTGCATACATTTCTCCCCATTTAATATGCAATTGAATTACATTTTTATTAATATGGAAAAAGAGTAAACACAAGCAAAAATGTTAATAGCATTTCAAATGCAAAACTAAATTAGCTGTTAACATTATAGGTAAGCAAAAATTTTAGATTTGTACAGCAGAGTACTATGCAGCAATAAAAATGTGGTGAAATCTCGCCACTCATGACAACAACATGGATGAATACTTTAAACATTGTTCTGCACAAAGAAATTCAGTCATAAAAGATTGTATGCAATATGCTTCAGGCAAATGGGTCTCTGTCATCAGCCTTTCTGGTGTATTTTTGTTTTCAAAGTGTTAAAAGTGGTACAGATATTTTAGGTTAAAGAGATTGCTTTCATTATGCTTGACTCACAGCTATAGGTATGCCCATTACCTGTTCCCTCCTCCCCCTTGTATGATTTCCTCTGAGTTCTACTTTCCTCTGTGCACATGTGTTCATTGGTTTGCATCAATTTAACAGTGAATATACATAATGTTTCTTCATATTTTTTCATTCTTGAGTTACTTCACTTAGGAAAATGGTCTTATGTTTCATTTAAATTGTTGCCAAAAGCATTAATTCATCCTCTTTATGGGTGAGTAGCACTCTATGACATTTCATTAATCCACTCATATATTGATGGGCACTTGAGTTGATTACACATATTACAATTGTGAATTGTTCTGCAATAAACATTCCAGTGGAGGTGTCTTTTTGATAGATAGACTTACTGCCCTTTTGGTAGATACCAGTAGTGGGATTGTTGGATCAAAGTGGTAGGTCTATTTTTTTTTTTTTTTTTTTTTTTGCCAAGGCTGGGTTTGAACACCACCTCCGGCATATGGAGCCAGTGCCCTACTCCTTTGTGCCGCAGGCACTGCCCACTGGTAATTCTACTTTTAATTCTTTGAGAAATTATAGATAAGTTTTTTTCAACTAGTCATTGTTTTGTATCTGAGTAGCTCCTTAATGAGTTTAAACTAGCTAATTGCTCTTTAATAAATGTTAAACCAAGTTACTCCTTAATGAATTGTGACACATACCATTTTTAAAAGTATGAAACAGATACAGTTTTATAACAAATATTTTTAGATGAAGAATCTTCAGATAAAGCACAATCATTTTAAACACAATTTTCCCATGCTCTATTAAAAAATGCCATTATGTATAAAAAGGGTACCTTGTTTAATAACATGAGAAGATCTTAAGCAAATTTACCTTCAAAAAGAAGAAAAATATTATGTGTTAACAAGGAAGAACATCTCAGGCTATCAATTCCTTCCAATCTTGCCAATGGCATCCTGAATCTACAAAGATAATGCAACTATGTAAACATTGCACAATTGCTGAGTCAGCCACAAAATATTAGGGAGCCAGGGCAAAATGTAATGTGGGTCCCCTTGTTCAAATATTACTAAGAATTTTAAGATGGAGATGGGAATTAAAAAATGGTGCTGGGAGAACTGATTAGCCACATGGGGATGACTGAAACTGGACCTGCCCCTTTCTCCACTGACAAAAATGGACTCTCACTGGATAAAAGATTTAAATTTAAGACACAAAGCAATAAAACTCTTAGAAAAAAGTGTGAGAAAAACTCTTGACACTATCTTCCCAGGAAAAGAATTTATGAAAAATACTCCCTCGGCAATTGCAGTAATACCAAAAATAAATGTATGGGACGTGATCAAGCTAAAAAGCTTCTGCACAGATAAGGGTACAACAACTAGGGCAAACAAACAACCTTCAGAATGGGAGCAAATATTTGCATGCTATGATGTGACAAAGGGTTGATAACTAGAATGTACAGAGAACTCAAATTAACAAAACCAGAGCACATAATCTCATTTAAAAGTGGGCAAGAGACTTTAACAGAACATTCTCTGAAGAGGATAGGTGAAAGGTCAACAAACTCATGAAAAAATGCTTATCATCCCTAAGCATCAGAGATATGCAAATCAAAAGCACCCTAAGATATCTCCTAACCCCAGTGACAATAGCCTATACCACAAAAGCCCAAAGGTGCAAATGCTGCCATAAATATGGTGAGAAGGGAACACTTTACACTTCTAGTGGGATTGCAAAATAGTAATATAGCCTCTGTAGAAAGAAGTATGGAGAATCCTCAAAGAGCCAAAAGTAAACCTTCCATGTGATCCCACAATTCCCTTACTAAATGTATACCAGAAGAAAAAAAATTTTATCACCAGAACATTTGCACTACAATGTTTATTGCAGCTCCATTCACAATTGCCAAGATGAGGAAGCAACCCAAGTGCCCACCAATTCATGGAATGCTTTTCAGCCATAAAAAGATGGAGACTTTACATCTTTTGTATGAGCCTGGATGGAGTTGAAACACGTCCTCCTTAGTAAAGTATCACAAGAACGGAAAAGCAAATTTACAGAGTATACTTGTCTGCCATCTGGGTGTGCCTGTGATGGTGCTTTTTGTATGAGACTGGCATTTGAATCAGTGGACTCAGTGAAGGGGGTGGCGCTCCAGAGTGGGTGGCCTCATCCAATCCACTGTGGGCTTCATCAAAATAAAAGACTGAAGAAGAAGAAAATTTTTCCTTTTATTTCCTGCCTGCCTTCTGAGCTGGGAAATCTTATCTCATATTCTCCAGCCTTCAGACTGGGATTTACATCATTGGCACCCCTGATTCTCAACCCTTCGGACTTGACCGAATTCTACCACCTGTTTTCCTGTATCTCCAGCTTGCAGCTATCTGACGGTGAGGCTTCTCAGTCTCTATTACTGTGTGAGCCAATTCCTTAAAATCTCTCTCTCTCTCTCCTCCTCTATTTATTTAGGTCCCTCCTTCCTTCAATGTGTATCTGTTATATATTTTATTTATCTTTATTATATATTTTCAGTGTATATTATAGATGTATTATTATATACTTTCAAAATACGTATATATACACATATACACCATTTGCTCTGAGAACTATAAGAAAGAACTATGATTAAAATAAGCCATATAGCCAGTGTCTGATATTATGATTATAAAATTAATAAAGGGAGATTTACAAGGTCTTATGCAAAAGAAAAGAAATCTCGTTATGTTTCTTAAGTACAGTTTTTTTCTAAATTTTTGTATAATGTGCTATTTTATCTTGATATTATAGCATTAACTTACACAACATTCATATATTCATATTTATTTCTCTACATCAACTGTGGTTTATTTGAAATGTTACATTAAGTCTGATATGGGCTTTGGAAACACTTAAGGACTTAAATGCATGTCATTCACTATCTTAAAATGTAAAAATTGAACTAATAGCTATATTACTGATCTTTCACCATTAACATATAAATTGTAGTCATAGTTATTCTTCATGTTTAGTTAAAAGAAAATGTAAGCAAAACACTAAGTTCTAGTTTTATATTATGGGAGACACAAAGCCTACTGTTTTATCCTAGAGTACATCGATTCTTTAAGTAACACGTATAGTTTAATCCTTTTTTAAATTATGAAGTTCAGACATTCTTATTGGAAAAGAGCTTCCAGTGATGATATTTATGTTTCTCTGGCATCAACTGTAATGTCTCCGTTGTTATTTGGGTTAAGCTTATTTGAGTTCTCTGTCTTCTAGTTGTGCTTAATCTAGTAGAGTTCCGTCAGTTTTTCTTATCTTACAAAGAACCAATATTTTGTTTCTTTGCTCCTTTGCATCTTTTGTTGTTGTTGTTGTTGTTTGTGTTGTTTCCATTTCATTTAATTTTGCCATTTTGCTCTGGGTTTTTCTACTTATTTATTTTTTTCCTGCTGGCTTTGGGTTTTGTTTGCTCTTCTTTCCTAGTTCCTTGAGATGTGACATTAGGTTGTTAACTTGTGATTTTTCTGTCTTTTCGATATGGGTGTTTAAGGTTATGAAAATTCCCTTCATGACTGCTCTTGCTATATCTGATACGTTTTGAGATCTTGTGTCTTATTTGTCATCAAGTTTGAGAAATCTTTTTATTTCCACCTTAATTTCATCATTAACTCAAGGATTGTTCAGCAGCAGGTGGTTTAATTTCCATGACTTAAGTAGAAGTGAGTGTTTCTTTTGGAATTGATTTCTAGTTAAGGAGTATTACTCAACCATTAAAAGGAACAGGAATAAAGACTTTTGTAGCAACTTGAATGAAACTGAAGACCATTATCTTAAGTGCAGTATCTCAGGAATGAGAAACCAAACACCACATGTACCTCTCTATTAAATGGAAACTAATCAATGGACACATTGGGCACAAAGAAATTCAAAGATTAATAAAATCCAAGAAGGTAGATGGGTGGGAGGGGACCACAGGTAAAAATTTACCTGTAAGGTATAATGATCACTATTCTGGTGATGGGGACACTAAAGCCTGGCTTAGCCATTATACCAGATATCCATGTAACAAAATAATTGCACTACCTTAATATTTTGAAATTTTGAAAAAGAAAAAGGCAGCAAAATGAAGATTAAACAAAAGTATATTGCTTTATTCAGAATTAATTGTTGATAATGTCTTTAACATATTTCTTCCTTCCACTTTAAAAATTTAGAATATACATCAGCAAATATGTACAGTGTTTTCATACTTCAAACTCATTTAAGTCATTCAAAACATTTTAAGACTTAAATGTCTCGTACCTGCAATCCCAGCATTTCTGGAGGCCAAGGCTGGAAGATCACTTGGGCCCAGGAGTTTGGGAGTACCCTGAGCAACATTGTGAAACCACTGTCTCAAAAACAATAACAATAATAATAAAAACAGCTGGGCATAATAACACATGCCCATATCCCTATCTACTTGGGAGCTAAGAAAGGAGAAGTCAGTGAGCCCAAGATTTCAGGGTTGCAATGAGATATAATTGTGCCACTACACTCCAGCCTGGACAACAGAGCAATATCTTGTCTCTAAAAAAATTAAAAAATAAAAACACCTAAATAGCTTAAAAAGTAATACAATGATTGACTACACACACAAAAGATGGCATGTAGCAAAGAAACTTAGTTTTGTGCCACCTTATATACATTGGTGGTCACGTAGAAACTTAATCTATAAACTTTATTATTACCTAAATATTACCTAACTTACTTTATCTATCTTTGCAAACAACAAAAAAGCTGAACAGAGAGCTGGGCTCCCCTGAGCATACACAGGACGTGTCTCCATGGAAATGAAAAATTTCCAGGAACAATGGCTCTGAAGTCATGCATTCCGTCAGACCTGGGGGTTGCAGGTGTTACAGCCTCACTCCTAGAGTCACAGATCAGAAGTTGACATATGTGAAAACATAATGTTGCAAAGAGCCTGAGGTCTCTGTGCTGTGGAGAAACAAAGCCATAAATTTAAACCAGGTAAATTGAATGTGCTTATGAGGAGTTTCACTTCCTCATTTCCCTTGCAGTATCTGCGTTATGTTTAATCAGATTTGTAGTTAGAGTTGACGCATGTCTGAGAGGAATGTAAAAAGCAGAAGAAATTGTGTTAATGTAGAGATTTGATATTTACCCATAAGTTAATTTTAGATAAAGTAAGTTAGGTAATATTTAGGTAATAATAAAGTTTATAGATTAAGTTTCTACGTGACCACCAATGTATATAAGGTGGCACAAAAAATTTCTTTGCTACACGCCATCTTTTGTGTGTGTAGTCAATCATTCCTGGGCCCATCAACATTGCAGGAGTGAGCTCACACCTGTGGCAAAGCTGCTGACTCTCTCGCGTCTCCAATCACGCAACAAGTGAGAGTTCAAAATTCATCCCTTCTTTCTAACTTAAAACCCTCCAATGATTTCTAATTGTCTTCATAGTAAAAAACAACGTCTTGAATACAGCTTTTTTCTAAGTCACT
This sequence comes from Loris lydekkerianus, assembly GCA_963574355.1. Taxonomy (NCBI): domain Eukaryota; kingdom Metazoa; phylum Chordata; class Mammalia; order Primates; family Lorisidae; genus Loris; species Loris lydekkerianus. Next base: position 22,299 of record CAUYPK010108125.1, on the reverse strand, counting down.
TTTTGACCACGCACACATCTGTGTGTCAATGTAGTATGTCATTACCAGAGAATTCCTCAGCATACTCTGTTATCTTGTGAGAGGTACTTTTGCTATGGGCTTTTTTTATACTGTTTTTTCCTTTATCCTTTTAATATAGAACAGCGGTTTTCAACTGTTGTGCTGCAAGAGGATTTTAGTGATACTGTGAAAATTTTTAAAGAGAATTAATTAAATTATTTTCAAAAGAAGTTCGAGGCACAGTAAGTATATTCTTTTTTTTTACTTTTTTTTTTTTTTTGTCAATACAATTTAAGTGTGCTGTGGAAGTTTATAGGTTCAAGTGTGCCATGACAAAGAAAAGGTTGAAAAACACTCATCTAGAACATATAAAGTCCTTCTAAACCTATACCTTTCTATAATTGAAGTGAAATTTTAAATTTTCAGAGAAGTTTTAACTCCCCACCTTGCACTGAATGCTCTTTCCACACTATCACAATGGAAAAGTACTTCTCCCCATGTGTGAAATCTCTCCTAATAACTTCCAACTGAACTAGATCCCATATTGTGCCAGGACTGGGATGAGCAATAAAAAACACTTCTTAAACAACAAGCATATCAGTTAAAGTGGTATTTTACCTGCAATGTTCTTAATGACTTTGCATGGTCTCCTACATAGCAATGCCCAGCTTGAATTTGCCCTTACACTGCCTCTGTGGCAACTGAAAAGCTGTTTCTTCCTTTGGAAAATTTAAATTGTAAAAATGTAAAATAGCTTTCAGCATTGATTTCCAAAGGAGAAAATTTAGGTTGACATAGGTTAATTACATCATTATACTAGTATAGAATAGATGAGGATATTTTGAAGAAATAAAATTGCAAAATTCACTAAGATAAGTGAGAGAAAGAAAAAGGAAGGGAGGGAGGGAGAGAAGGAGGGAGGAAATGAGAGGAGAAACAGAGAGAGAGGGAGGGAGGGAGGATGAAAGAAGAAAGAAAAAGAAGCAAGAAAATACAATAATTGGTGAAGGAAAGTGTCCTTTGGAACTATTTGCCTTTTTTTTTTTTTTTTTTTAATCTAATTCCCACACTCAGAACTTATCTTTCTAATAGAAATAGCATAATTCAAAATATGAAAGATGTATGAGAAAGGTTGATCACCAATAAGACATAAACCATAAACCATAAAGACCCTGATCCTCAGGAAAACAAAATCATTTGGGTTTTGGTTTTTAATACCATTAATAGATGGTCTTGACCCGTTGAAGAAAATTCCTCTGACTCTTGTCTTTGAAAGGAATCAGTGCCTGATTTGTGACTCTCTGTACTATAATACTTTGCCATTCATTATAGTTTACTTTATTTAGATTTCTATTTTCTGAAGAAACACATAGAAATATTTGCAAATACATGGAAAAAGGCTGTCCAAAAATGTACAATGTAAATTTAGGTAAAATTATTATTGTTGAACACCATTAGATCCTGGTAGCAGAGGACTATTTTAAATTTTTTTAACCTTTTTAAAAATATTTTTAACTTTTTAGTAGTACCTAGAGAATATGTTGAGTTTATCATCTAAAGAAGGGTTAGATGTAGATCTTAAGTAAAACTATAATTTTGCAAAAATATTTTGTAGAAAACACATTTGTAATCTTAAAAAGATTACATCAATATTGGAACTTGTGGAATGCTATCTTTCTGTATTTTTCTAAAGATGTAAATAACACAGCTGCCAACTTCTTAAAGAATTGGGAAGTTTAATTGACTCTTGTCCTCCAAAGGCTTATATGAAATGATGATAATATTGTTGCACCAAAGACTGCCTTTTGACTGGCTTCTGGGTCCAGGAAGAAATGCTAGATCAACTAAATACCCCTGGCAACTGAAGAATATCATGAAATATAACAGTTACTTTATAAAATGTGTTCCAGATAAGGATTTACAGAGGTAATTTTGTGTCTCTAGAAAGTATCATTATCTTATTATTATTTTTTTCATTAAACATAGATATCATGGACTGACAATTTTATACATTAACCAAATGTAAAACATTCACTTTTTGATGGTAAATCAATATTCATTATAAGTTAATTTTAATCAATAAAGAGTTAAGTTTCAAATTATAACCCCAGTGGACCAGTAATATGAGGTAATGGTCTTGAATTTAAATACTATTAAAAAACCGAGGCATAATTAGGAAACAGACTTTTAATATTATCTCAGGCATTATAAGCATGTTAAATGAGTCATTAAATTAGACACAGAAAAATAGAGATATAAAAACTGAAGCCATAATTTCTTCCACAGATTTGTCTAATGAGCCTCTCCACATACCAAATTTCTACCACTTATATTCTGAAGGGCTCCATCATTTTCTCCAAAGACTTGGGTTCTATTTGACACTTATTTTCCTACTTCATTCTTATTATTATGAATATTTATTACAATCAAAGGAGAAATGTTAAATGGCAAAACTGTGACCTAAAGTCTTCCAAAACAATTGGAGAGACAATTTATATTTATAGATGGTGGTTCTGCCATTTAATGGGTATATTTGCAGTGAACATGATACCAACATATATTGGGAACTTTTGTGTTTAGAATCTGCTTTCATGTACACATTATTTAAATATTCTCATTTTCTTTTAAATTATTGATCTTAGACCTTAACTCTCATTCATTTTTAATAATTTATTTACTACATTGGGGCAGGGCACAGTGTGTTTATTACAACTGTCCTTATAAACTTCCTCCAAATTAAAAGAATAAAGTCCTTTAAGATTACTATTCGATGAAGATCAATTTTTAAGAAAAGAAATTCAATCCCTTGAAAAATATTTTGAAAATAGCAGTTAATACTATTAAACTGTGCCATGTAGTCTTAGTATTTTTAATGATTATTATACACCAAAAATGTACTCATTCTATATAAAGCATATAAAATAGACAATGCATTAAAGAATATTTTAGAACCCGTAAATCAAGGCAACTTCACAAGGTGACCTCATAACTAAAATATCATTTTCATTATGAGATAGTATTCCTGGTGAGGTGGTTTCCAAGACATTATAATTATAAGACAGTAAATATCCATATACCTTAAAGTTTAAAAAGCACTTATATATACATTATATTCAATAATCCCATGACATTTGATTACTATTATCTGAATTTTACAGTTAGGGGTACTGAAGCTCAGAGAGCTTGTGACCAAATTAAAGTCACATGACTAAAAATTGGCAGAGTCAGTATTTTAACTTAGTATCTGCAACACTAAAACCTTACTGTATATGCCATAGTAAGTTGCCTCAAATTTAAATATGATAGGCCATTCAATTTATAATTTAAATTATAATTTTAAGGTGTAGTAGTTGGGAAAATAAATATAAGTCTCAAAGTTTTTCTCAGGATCACTACAAAAATGTCCTGACAGCATTTTACCTTAAAATCTTCATTCTATTTTTCTATTTATAAAGTTTTTTTTTCCTCCCTAGTACAACCTATAGACAATAAAGAGCACTGTCAGGGAGAATTACTAATAAATAACATAATTATTAAATTACCTTTTAAATACAGTAGAACCTCCAAAGTTGGCCACCTACCTGCATTGACCACCTCTTTAAGTTACCTAATTTCATAGACTTGACATGGCCTCTATGTACGTATCAGTACAGTGGGCCTTATATGGACCACTTCTGTATATTGACCAGTTTGTTATAGTCCCTTACAGTCAACTTATAGAGGTTCTATTATATGTTTGTTATGACTATCACTTAATAATATAGCTTTGTCTATTTTTTCATTGTTAGTATTTAAATAAGAATACTTGAATTCATTGACATTATTCTCACTAGATATTATTCTAATTGAAAACTATGGAAATAAAAAGGAAATTTCAAAAATATGTAGAAAGAATAAAAAGTGGGAGAGGAAGAAGAGAAGATGATGTCCTAAACGACTTATTTGGGAAGTTAGCATTTTGCTTGTGCTTGTGTGAGAGGTAATGACGTCTGTGGCTAATGGTGTGGTCTTTAGTGTAAGACTATGTGCGAGTTATTAGCTATATGAGCTTTCGCACTTCGTTTAAACTCATTGTGACACAACTTTCTCATTTGTAACATGGGCATGTTAATATATTACCTCCCTGGGTTGTGATAATAGTATATGAGCTTATGAATGTAAGCATAGAATTTAGAACAGGATTTGGTACGTACACACTTCATGTTCTACAAGCATCAGTTCCTGATCATTATATACGTTTTGCTTTGTGTATTAAGAGGAGACAGAAGTATGACATGTCTAAATAGTATCGTTATATCTAGAGAATGCCATCATCATAGAAATATACACACGTTTTATTTCACAAAAGTATTCTCACAAATCATAAAAGTATGGCTACATTGTAAGGATAGCTATTAAACTTGCAGGTATAAGTCATAATATTATGTTATCAAAAAGCTGGCTTAGCTTGTTTAATTAAGAGCCTATATAAAATTTTTGATTGATTAATTTATTGACTGCTGACCCAGTTGAAAATGTACTGTTTTGATTCAATTCCTTTTCATCATGTTTTTATAACATGAATGACTTTACTAAAATAGACTTCATTAGTCTACAATTCTAAGAAAGAATTATAAATAATAAGTTGTTGCATTTTATCTCTTAAATAAAATCTGTCATACTAGTATATAAATGCAACCTATCTAAATTACCTTTAAAATTCATAATTAACAAGTAATTAATTGATTTTTCAGGCAACAAGTGAATTTATTATCTTTACATATATTATCTCTATAAAGCTCCTCAAAGAACATATATACTTTTTTCATGAGTTGAGAAAAATGAGTTTAAGAAAGACCAAGAGATTTCCTGACAGGAGCTGCTAGAAAACTGAGGATTTAAGATTTAAAGCGTACGACTTTTCATCATCTTTTTTGAAGACAGCATTACATTGTCTACATTAAAATAAAAATCAGGTGAGAATTTAGGGCAACTATAGAAAATTATAAGCCAAATTGGAGGAAATTACTGTAATTTAACATAAAAATTGGGAGAGTAAAAGGTAAGACTATGCTGGCCCTTAGAATATATATTTAGTTTCCTATTTTCTTTTAATTTCATCTTAAAATATGAAAAAATATGTATTCTATGTATTACATTTTTTGGATTGCCACCCCTCCTCCTTGTACCTATTCAATATATTGAATGATCATTTTTAAATAGAAGTAGTTTGAGCTAGATTTTAGGCTCTTGCTAACGCTAAATAGGGTAATAACCTTGCTAAATATTTTGTATGTCTTCCCTCTTCTAAAAACCTTAAATAAATTTAAATTCACATTATGCAAGTATGCATATTTGATATAAGCTTCACCTAAAGTAGATATTAATACACTATACACTATATGAATTTTTTAAAAAGTATATTATATATACTTATATATAGGGTTTTTTATTTTAAGGATCAGCTATTATGCTTAAAATATACACAAGCATGTGTTTTAAGAGTGTTTATTTTTATTTCATTACTTCAGTAGTAATTTATAATATTTATACATTTAATCAAAAATGAGAATCTTCACAGTTTATAAAAATAGTTTTGGCACTTAGAATTGGACTCTTAAATTATATATAGATGTTTTTCAAATTGCTTTATAAGGATGCTCTTTTCCCCCCAGTAATACAGTAAAATGAGTTGCATCAGCACACCACCCTGAATCTATTGTAACATTTAGATGTTCTAGTATAGGTATTCGTTTTCTCACAGTATTTTGTTGGTAGTAATAAGGGCAAAAAATGACATGCAAATGTGTGCTTAATTGTTACTATTGTTACTCTTTTATGTTGTCTATTTTATAAGTATCAATATTAAAAAGTAGGCTTCCTCTCCATATATCTCACCTAATTTTTTACATATACATGCACTTTATATGCATACTTAGTTGCATATTTACATATAGAACTCCATATACTGCATATCTAAATGTAGATATTTGTCTCTATCCAGACATATATATGTATACTCCAAGTAATCATACTCATTTATTTATAATGATTTTTTTTTGCTTTTTTGTCTTTTGCTTATACTTTGCCAACTACACAATTTGCCTGTTATTTTTCTTTACCAGATAAAAACAATCACAAACTAATGAAAGCCAATAGGAGCAACACATGTGATTTAGACAGAGTCTTCAAAACAAGACTGATAATTCGATGTATAAGGAACTCCTCCACTAAACATTGTGTGTTTGTATTCCTGTGTGGTTTCTGTTTCCTAAAAGCCTGCTAAATTACACAAGTGATGTTACATGATGGCTTGATTTAGGTTGGTAGCAGTAAAGTAGTGAAAAGTAGTCAGTTCTGGATGTAATTTAAATGTAGAAAAAAAACAAAACTTACTAAGCAATCAAACGTGACTATGTTAAAAAGGAGGTTGCTACTAGGTCATTGGCCTGAAGAGCTGGGAAAATGGAGTTACTTTATGTCATGAGGAGAAGAGCAGGTTTGAGAAAATAAAAAAAAAAATCTTGAGTTTCATTTTTATTATGTTTAGTTTTAGACATTTATCAAATATACAAGGGAAATGTTGAACAGACATTTGAATACATAGATACATACAAGTCACAAAACAGATTTGAAATTCACCATTATGTTTATAACCATAAAACCAAAAAGAATCAGAAGACTGAGTTTTGGGGCATTTCAGCATTCAATAGTAAGAGATAGAAAGGAAACCAGAGAGGTAGCTGAAAACAGCACAATATTGACCTAGAAAGACAGGGACAAAGTGATTGGTTTTAACAAGTGCTACTTATAAGTCAGGTGATCTGAGGACTTTAAAAGGGTCACAGGATTTGGCAATTCAAAATCATTGGTAAATCAATAAGAACACTTTCCACAAAAGAGTGAATAAGAGGAGAAATATTTGACATTGTGGGTAACAATCTCTTTTAAGGAGTTTTACTAAGAACAGAAAAAGAGAAAAATGGTAGTGGCTCTAGAAAGAGGAGGAATAAAGATTTTTTTTTTTTTTTTAATATATGTTGAATGTGGTAGAATTATATATTTTAGAAAATATTTCAATTGAGAAGGCAAAATCAATGGTACGTGAAAGAGACGAAGGAGAATTGCTACAGCATTATCTTTCATTTGTCAGAGGACATCAACAGTATTGTGTAAGATTGAGGGCTGCCCCCAGCTCAAGGCATTGAGTTCTTACCCATAAGCAAAAAAGAGGGTTGCAGATATGCATAGGTGAGATTGTGGGTGGTGCTGGTAGTGAAAGCCTGCTTAAGTTCTCTTCTAATTATATTTATTTTACTATTAAAAAATGAAATAAGACCATTATTTGAAAATGAGGGGCATGTAGTAGGTGTTTGACTAGTCTACCAGAACAATGGGAGAGTATTCAGACAAGTGGAATCATAGGATGAAACATTGTGAGCCCAATGGTGGCTAGTGAATCATGAATTTAAAGTCGGGCCACATCTATGGTGCATATTTTTATCTACAAAAAAAATTAAAAAAAATAAAAATAAAAAAAATAAAGTGAGATCCACCAGCCAGCATTCTTGTCAATATGTGGTGTAAATGTTATATTCCAATATCTTTCAGATGCACAGAAGCAGAAAACAGACAAGTAAGGGGATATATTTAAATGAGGCTGTATTAAAAACTCAATATAAAGCAAGGGGGAATTAAGGATTAAAATAGTAAGAATGGCCTTGATAAGATTGATCATGAAATTCAAACTGAGGAGAGAGAGATGTGAAGTGATAGGGTGAATGATAGTGAAAAGTGATTGGAATCATGGGCCAGTATCCCTGGATATTTGAAATACTTTTGAAGTTAGGACTGTAGAGTCAACTGGAAATATATTACATGAAATGCAATGTTTGAAATTGATTATGGAGAGGCCATATTTTAATAGTAATGACAAAGTCCAAAAGATGTTAAAAATGACATTACTAAGGATAAGGAAAAAAAAAAAACCCTTAAAGAAGTAGAATTTTGGATTATTAGAAATATACTCTCTATAGATTATTTACATGGTAATGCCTAGTACATAGGGACTTCTTTCTTCATAAAACTAGGTAAAAGTAATATATGTGAAATCTCAGCTTTTTATCTGCTAAGCTAGTTTAGTTTCTGTTGCATATTGTATATAATCTATTTATTGAAAAGTACATTAAATATTCCTTTAAGTTTGGCATTAGGTTTAACCTGTCATACTGAAAGAATTCTAGCACAAGCCAAATTTAATATAAAAGCAACCTGTATGTGTTATTGATAAAAAATTGCATGCTGTTACTCAGTTTCTAACATTTTTAGTGGCATGTAAATTTAATTCAATAACAAATAGCTTTGTTAACCATTTCTTGTGTTCATTACTATGCTGGATATGGGATAATATTTAAATGATAGAAAAGGAGACAGTACATATATTTAATATCAAAGAAAAAGAATATTTATCCTGGGGCAGTATTTTAACCTTTAAAATTAATGAGAAAATATACATATTTGTCATGATTTAAACTTTTAAAATGGTATTCCCTAGTAATTTTAAAGACAGTAAAATTTTTTAAAATGGATTAAAAATGTATAAAAATTGAAAATTGTTATAAATGTAGGGTAAAAACTTATTATTTTTCATATGTACTAGTCACAAAACTCAGTAGACAGCCACAAGAAACTCCCAGTACAAAACATTGGGACAAGAAAGTGCAGAGGAACTATTAGGATCAAAGAGCTTACCAGAGCATTCTCTTTGATTAATGATAGACAATGCTCTTTAGCTTCTAAGAGAAATGAGAGAAATAGTGTACTCTCTGGAAGATAGTTTTGAGTTTTAGTGAAGCAATAGAAAATCTAAAAATATTGAAGATCCAAGTGATTTTGTGTCAGTAAAATGCCATTACAAACAACAAAGTAAATTCCATTAAGTTTGATCCATGGTAGTAACCCCCAGGCTCTTAACTAGGATGAGTTTTCCTTTATGAGTCTGTTTTTACAAGGAAAATAGTAGGCTGGGAAAATTGTCACTTAGGTTGATAACATGTTGTGACTAATAGATAATTAATCATGAATATAATAGTATGTGTATTATATATATAATAATGTAATAAATAAGATATTGTAGGGGTAATTTAAGACTGCTGAATGGGTACAACTTGAAAATTATTTTCAAGATCTCAGATTTTTCATGAAATTGTACTAGGTTTTGCACCTTGGTGATCTAAGGCATTAATTGTTTGTCTCATCTTCCGGAAGAAATGTAAGGTGCTGGTACTTTACAGCAACTTACTTTCTGCGTATTCACACTTTAAACACATTTATGAATCACTTTATGCTCTTCTTCAGTTGCTAATTGAATTTTGAGTATTCTACACTTCTTTTACTTTAATATTTTATTGGCTAATTAACAAATATAGTAATTGAATAAAATCAAGTGAAGTTTAATAGACTATTACTATTTTGCAATATTTTTGAATAATATAATTTGTGTTTAATTTCAGAAGTCCTTAACCAACTAGAATTGAGATTTTCAGATAAATATTAGCTAAGGTATTAAACTTGGGATGTATTCCTGATTTCTTGTTCAGAAAGCTATGTTTAAATTTTAACAGAGCAGAGAAAAACTTGGCTCCAATAACTTTAGAAAAGTAATTTCACAGTATGACGCATTGGTATTTTCAGAATTGTTTTGATTCAATAATTCAGTTACTAAGACCTTCAGTTTTGTACCAGTCCCTAGTAGTGCTGCCTTTGACTATCAGAGATTTCAGATGGTCTATATGCCTGCCAAGCATAATGTCTCATCATAAATCTCTGCCTTGTTAATTCACATAGCTGACCTTGATCTTTCTTACAATATTACGTGCCATCCTCACCCTCATATTTCACCTCAAATCTCAGCACATTAATTTTCATGTTTAAAAATGGCCCTACTCATCTATAAAAACAAAGATTTGAGGCTTGTATTTTAGTATAAATGCTTGCTGCAATGTATTACAGTTATAAACAATTCCTTAAATCATTCATGCTAAGGAGGATTACTGTCAGACTGACAGTGGATTTGTAATGTCAATAGAGGTAAACGACCAGAAATATGCCATTAGTTTCTTTTTCAATCCCTTTTAAATGCAAATACAGAAGGAAAGAGTATTCTTAATGCATAAAAATAAGCAAAATTATCTTAAATGGTTTTGTAATAGTTTTTGTTAACTACTGATTACCAAAATCCAATTGCAATCTTCTCAGCGACTATAAAGAACTAAATGCTCAAGAACTTAATTTGCTGTCAATATCATGGGGAAATGGTTGCAGAAATGAGCAGGAACATAAAACAGCTGACAGCTATTTTGTGATTGAATTGACTGTAATGTCAATCAAAATATTCTGCATTCAAGTAGGAAAAATACTCTTTAGTGCCAGTAGTTACTTCAAGGTTGACTTATCTTTGTATTTACTTCTCTGAGCCAAGAAACTCTATCAGTAGACATTAAATCTTTTAGTTCATGTGATATTTTTTGAAGAGTACTCATTTGATTCTATATTCACTTATAATAATTGGTGATTACATTTATCAACTAGACAGTCACTGAGAAAGAAATGGAAAACAACCTAGTTGAACTTTATGTAGTTTTCATAGGAAAAGGGAGAACTCTAGCATGTGGGTAGAGTTTTCTCTGGTGAGTATGCTCACATTTGAAACCTGATTCTAATCAATGCAGAAATAAAAAAAGGCATTAAATATCTGAAAGGAATCTTTAGTACAACACTATTTGAACCCCAATCTTTATTCCTTGGTGTTCTAATATTCATACTTGATCTTGAAGTCCTTTGGGCTTGAAAACCATTCATGACTACACTACATCGATCCCAATTATTTCAGCTTGAATTCAATCTTGTTTGCCTTGGATTAAAACACTGAATTAACTCATGTCCTTTACACCCAGTTCTGACAATGACCAATCTGGTCATGTCCATCAAAAGTGAAATAGCTCTGAACTAAAAAAAATCATCGCTAATAATAGCTTAATATATAGGCAAGTTTCTTTTTTTATTATAAATATTAAATATATAAATGAATTTAATATATAAGCATATGACATACAGTTAGTGTATGATTAAAAAAGCATAACATATACATACAGGTAAATGACTTAAACCTGAAAATAATATATTAATAAAATGTTTTCTAAAAATTGAAATAATGTTAAACAAAGACATCTGTTTTAGAGCAATTGGTATATACAATTTCTTTCAAATTTAAATTGTCCAACCGTACCAGGTATGTTGTAGGTACTCAATATATATTTACAGAATTAATAAATAAATGTCATAAGCAAAGATTAACCAAAATTATCAATCATGTATTTATTTGTATCTTTGCATAAAATGGGCAAAGATTACAGAACTGAATAATATTTTTTTATATGGTGAAATTATTGGAGGAATTTAAGGCTCATTTCTACCATAAATTCTAATTTTCTGTGAAGTCCATTGATTTTTATTTACAATCTCTATCTCTCTTTTTCTCTCCCTCTTTCTTCCTCTCTTGTCTTTCTCTCTCTGTTTCTCTCACACACACCATCGAATGCTATAAAATAAGAGTTCTGGTTATAAGGCAAGTAGAGGAGAGCAGAGATACATGTTAATAAAAGTTTTTTGGGGAAAGAAACTAAAAATAGAGTAATTAAAACTAGTACAATACACAAAGTCTCAATACTTTATATATTTCATAATATATAATTAGAATTACATATTAAATACTTTATGTAAATAGTCTGCATACATAATAGCCGCATTTTAATTGAGAGAGTACCCACCCATATAACACTCTGCACATAATGCTTCATAAGAAACCACTTCAATCTTCATGGCTTACACAATACATTTTTTTTGTTTAGTTTATGAAACTGCAGGTAGATAATTTACCTAGGTTTGGCTGGATAACGTTTTTAGTCATTGTTAGGCTGACTGATATGTGCAACGCTTGCCTGGCTGTCATCTAGGAGACAGAGATAATTGGACTATGCATTTCTCTTCTTCCAGCACCCTAGATTGCATGACATCTCCTCTTAGAGATGGAAAGTTTCAATAACAGCAAAAGCACAGAAAAAGCTTCTGATGGCATCACATTTAAAAGTATTCCTTTGGGCAGGAATTCACATGGTTGAGTACAGGACTCAGGAAGGTTATCTTTCAAAAGACATCTATATAGGGAGGAGTGGAAAACTAAGGCCGTTAATATTATCACCACAGAGTTGTTATGTAGCAATACAAGTTTCCTAATCTAGGAACTGGCCTTGTCAAAGTGCCATAGGCTTCAGAACCCAGTGGTTGTTATCAGCCTCTGCTTCTCTTATGCCCACTTAGATTTGCTGAGCCAGATCTGCCAAGTTACTAGAAAGACATAGTAAGGGAGTCTCTAGGCCTTATAGATTTGTCTGTTCACATCTGTTTAATGAATATATCTGGTCATTAAAAATATCCAGCAGCTCTGACTAATGGTAGATCCTTGATCCCATAGTAATTTATGTCTGGGTATGAGACATGTGAAAGGTCCCAGGGAATTGGGTCACATGGAAAGTCATGTCTACCACACCATTGCAAGACATTTGTTGACATGGATTGGGAACCATTTATCAACACTTATAATAATAACAAGGTTATTCAAACCCTTTCCCACTACCCTAGTCTACTGTGCTTATATGAATTCATTTGCAACCAATCAAGATCTTCCACCACAGACTCTGAATTGAAATGAATGAGAGTGCTCTGTTTTTTCTTTTAAGAAAAATCAGTACTACAGGAAAGTAAGATTTTTGTTATTGTTGTTATCAGAAGCACCTCTGAGGGCAGAGAGGTGTGGCCATGTAAACACTCAAGGCAAGGTCAGTATCCAATTTTATTTGGGTCTTATGCCCTTGATCTAAGAAACATGAACTGTCAATCCATTCACTGAGGTCATATAAATTACTCACAAATTGACTCAAGTCAAAGTTGCCATAAAATGAACTGCCCATCCATCAGCTGAGGTTTAAAAAAAATATCTCTTGCTTTTTGGGGGAGAAAAAAAGAAACATACAACATCCTTCCTCAGATTTTCTTCCTTGCTCTCCTAATTCCTGTGCCTAGAATCTCAGCCAAGACAGAGGGAAGTATGTCTGTGAGTGTCCTGAAAATAGCTGGCCACAATAGCAATGTGTTGATTTCTTAAGTTTTTGTGATTGATATTTTTCTTATTTTGTTGTCATTATTGATGAATATACCTGAGTTCTTTCATGTCTCATGCAAATATTTTTATTATTTTTCAAAATACATCAACACTGGGCTCACAAAAGGCTTCAGAACCCAGTGGTGGTTATCAGCCTCTGCTTCTCTTGTGCCCACTCAAAGTTGCTGAGCCAGAACTGCCAAGTTACTAAAAAGCCATCGCAAGGGAGTATCTGGGCCTTTTAGATTTGTCTGTTCACGTCTGGTCAATGAGCACTCATTACATATATCCAGCATCTCTACTTGTAGATCCTTGATTCCACAGTGATTGATGTCTGGGGATGAGACACGTGGAAGGTTCCAGGGAGTTGGTGCCTTTTGTGGGCCATTTCCTGCATCGTTTGTGTTTGCCCACCATTATGGTGCTCATGAGATAGGAGAAGAAACTCTAAGCATACTTACATTTGTAATTTTCTTTCTTTCTCTTAAAATCAGCCCCATCATGAGTACCAAGTTAAAATAGTTATTATGTTTGCTTTTCTATGAGCATGTGGCAACACATTTTCCTTTCCAGGATCTTGGGGGAACTTGAAGGCATCTACTTCACATACCACCAAATATGTGTATCAAACAGGTAATTTGAAAGAGAGATGAATTATGACAATAAATATTTTCCAGCTTGCCAGGCTGTTGGCATGCACAGGAAAAGCAGGCAAAGCTTCTCTGTAGTTTAAAACCACAAAGGAAAAAATCAACAATCATGCAAACAAATGAAGAAATTCCACATGAATTCATATGCCTTATAAAAGTGTGTTTTAGAAGTCAGAAGATGAAGGTCTGAGAGAATTAAATGGATAAGGGAAGGTAGTCGAGATGGGGCTTCTGTGGCTGCTCAAACAAGCAGCAGAGCACACATGCACACACGGACTCACGCACACAAGTTAGACTGGAGGCTCCCTTCAGAACACAGACACCAACAATCTAAGAACTCATGCCAGTATAACATGGGACTTAGAGACTTATAGGGGTTAGATAAAAACAAATATATCCGTGCCTGCATTCTAATTACCTGCTCTCCTCCCAGGCAGTTCCCAAATATTAAAAAATGTGTTAGTAACAGAGCTTTCATAGCCTGTCTGTGTGTATGTGTGTGTGTGAGTGTATTCATTCAAATATATATCTGGAACACGTTTACTTTTTTACTTATTATTATTATTTTTATTTTGAAACAGAGTCTCACTCTGTCACCCTGGATTGAGTGCCGTGGGTCATAGCTCACAGCAACCTTGGACTCAGCGATTCTCTTGTTTCAGTCTCTGGAGTAGCTGGGACTACAGGTGCCTGCCGCAACACCCAACTTGTCGTGTTTTTAGTAGCCATGGGGTCTCGCTTTGATTTTAAATAGATTTTACAGATCTAGAGAAAACGATATAGATTCAAAACCCATATGTGCATAAAGAAAAGAATGACATCATCAAAGGAATACATCATAGTCAATCCAAAATAGTTTGTTTTTTTATTTTTTATTTATCTAATAAATAATTAATTTTTAAGTAATACCAGCCAAAATATACTGAATAATTATAGTACGTAATATGTAAGTGAATTGAATGGCAGTCATGTTATAATGTATAGGAGGGAAAATTGAAAATATAGTTATAAGTTACCTGCACTACATCTGAGGCAGTATAATGTTATTTGAAAGTGGCGTTAGGTGAGTTGTAACTTTATTTTGCAAATTTGGGGACAATTACAAAATTTATAAGTGCATAACTAATATTATAAAAGAGAAGAGAAAATGCAATTATTTAAATGCTCATTTAAGACCTGGGAAGGCCAAAAAAGAGGGAAGACAAAATGAGAAACAAAGAACAGCTGCAATTAATAAAATATAAAATAAAGTATGGTAGATTATTTAACATACATTAAGTAAGAATAAAGTATTCTAAAATACAATTCTTAGTCTCCTTCTACTTAGAGTGGTCCAGGCTAAATATTGCAGACTACCTTAGCTTCCTCATATTATGGTGCCCCAAGGGAAATCAGACTTCATATAGAGTATTTAATAACTCTGAGAGTTAATGAACCTATATGTCAGAATGGAAAAATATGCCTAGAAATTAAAATAACATGTCTTTTTTCATGTTTTATATGTTATGAAATCACAGAGGCAGATATAAACTCCTTAACACAAAGCAGATAAATACTCCAACTGTCAATGAGTATTAAAGAATTATCATTTAGAATTATTTTAATTCTAAAATAATTAATAATTAAGATATTAGAATTAAAATATCTTATAACTCAGACTTTTTAAGAAAAAAAATTATAGAAGAAAATTTTGGAATACCTGGAATGGAGGAGTGATAGTTGTAAAAAGTCACAGATATCCTCAACTCCAAACTATTAAATATTTCTAAATGAATAAATAATTATACTTTCTCAGTTATAAAGTCACTTTAGTCATTAATATTTTTGATCTATTTAATAATTTTGATCTATTTTTCTTGTCCTTTTATGTATACTTTAATCTTAAATACGTTTTGAATTAATTCATTATTCTACATCATGTTGCTGTGTTCTTGTGCCCTTTGCAACTAGAATTGACTTATAATTTTAACGTCCAGTATGATTAAGAAAAAATTAAAACTGCGAATATGATGATATATCCTGCCTGTGATTATCTTATCTTGTTCAGTGTCTGAGTCCATTGTGGTTACTATAACAAATGCCTTAGAATAGGTGACTTACAAGCAACGTAAATTTATTGTTGAGAAGTTCAAGATAAAGACACCAGAAAATTATGAGTCAGGTGCGAGCTTACTCTCTGCTTCCACAATGGCATATTTTTGCTGAGCTCTCACCAGGCAAAAGAGGAAAATGTTGTATCCTTACATGATAGATGGGCAAAAAAGGTTAAAGAAGCTCCCTCAGGCTTTTACATAAGGTATAAATACCATTCGTGAAGGTAGAGCCAAATCATGAGGAGAGACCAAATCATCTCCTAAAAGCCCTACCTCCTAACACTATCCCATTGGTTATCATGTTTCAACATGAATGTTAGGTCATTTACATGACAACACAGAGCTGAAGAAACTTTGCAGGTGTAATTATTGGTATTATTGGAAATAAAATTGAAATGTTTCTAGCATGTAGCTGAGCTGTGTGATACATTTTTAAAGATTAGGTGATTATTAATGAAATCTAACTTCATTTTTGATGCCTGATTGAAACATCTTTCCTGTCGCACCATCCCATTCTTCCCTTCTGAAACACATGGTAGAGGGAGGAGGAAAGCCTGGGCTTTCTCTCTCCCTTGATGCCACTTGGAAAGCTCACACCACCCAAGCACCAACCTGCACACAGTAGCCTTCCACAGGCCCCAGTTGATGAAAACAAAGGCCGCTCTTCCTTTCCTTTGTTTAAACCATTTTTCAGACCAGTCTGGCTTTCTGCTCTGCTCTACGCAGAAAGCCTCAGTGTGTGGGTAGTAAATCGCTCCCTACCTTATTGATGTCTGTGTAGCATCGTCTGTCTTCCCAAATGAACTAATTCTGAGAGAGAAAGGGGCGATCCTGCCCTCTATGAGGAAACCACAAAGCAATTGGCACAGCAAGCAAAGTGCCTGAAGCAATGACCACCATCCAGTGGTTCCGTCCCTGCCTCGTCCTGCTGTGTGACTCTGCCATCTGCGGCTGTACCTGCATTGTGAGCTGACGCTGTTGGCTGCATGCGCTTCCCCCGCTGATACCCCCTGTTGGTAAGTGTGCGCTTTGAATTGTGCTGCTTTGGGCTGCATTTTCTCAGCATCCTCAAGCTTCTGTTAGACATCTAACCAATCTAATTTGAAAGTTTTATAATTATCATTTAGGCACAGGAGTATGGTATTAAAACCCTCCTTAAAGTAGCTCTGGGTAGTGTGTAGTGACATGGGCCTATCAGGTGAATTGGGTTAAACTACGCGCTGCAATTTTAGCTCGAGCCATAGCTGCCAGTTTTGGCATAAGTCATGGCAAGAACTCGTGCCTTGGTACCGTCAGTAGTGTATCTCCGCCAGGTGTCATACCTTGATCTATTGAGCGCTCAAAGGAAAGAGTGATATCCCAAGCAATGTGAGCTTTTTGGCGGGTTGCTTTTATATAAAAGAGAGTTACTGTGTGGCACATTGCAGTCCACACCCTTCCATTCAGATGGGCCACCAAGAGCATATACAAAGCTTTTAATGCTTTCTGGGCTTCTTCCCCTTAGAGGAACCTGATTTTTAGACTTATAGAGCAAAACACAACGGTATACTCAGGGGAAATACTGATGGTAAGAAATTATTTAATGGATACAATATACATTATTTGGATGATGGATACCCTAAAAGCTATTCATCGATCTGCATGTACTTGAAATATATATATATATATATATTTCACACATACACACACACACACGTAAAACAAAAGGAAAAAAATAAAAGCTGTCTCCAAAGTTTCACTTCTACCATTCTTCAAAGGCCAGAGGACATTGTCACCTTGTTTGACAAGTATAAAACATACTGACAAATGTACTGGTTTTTATTGAGTGTCATGACTCATAAACATGCCAGGGAGTTAATTTAAACCCAATTCATAAACACAATGAAGCAATACCTGCTGTTAGAAGGGTCTCTAGGATGATACTGACTTGGGAATCTCTGAAGAAAAGACTTGTAAGTATATGATGCATTTTACACACTTATACAGGACATTAAAATATGCAAAGGAGTTTACACACACACAAAAGAATATAAGCCACTGCCCAATACAAAGTAAAGGGCCACACCACCTCAGCAAAAAAATGTGTGGGCACTATTTGGACAGTCAAGGGCTTTTCCATCTCTGGTACTGTCAAGAAATAGTTATTTACCCCCAACATAACTCAGAACATTTAAACAAACCAAATGTAATATAGGTCATTTATGCTCTGGTGACAACATAGTCCTCATTCAGAAATGAGGACTCTCTTTTCATGCCTCCTGGAATCTCTGGACCTATAAGAACTTTCTTTCTGGGCGGCGCCTGTGACTCAAAGAGTAGGGCACCAACCCCATATATCACAGGTGGCGGGTTCAAACCTGTCCCCCACCAAAAAGTGCAAAAAAAAAAGAACTTCCTTTCTTACTATTGTGCCATGTGCAATGAGAATAGCATCTGCTAGCGTCCTGCTGGGCTCCCATGGAGATGGATGCTGTCACATACCTTGAGACCCTGACTTTCCACATCATCTCACTGCCCATTATGACTAAATCACAGAGGCAGAATCTGACACAGTTAAAATCTTACTATATTTAGAACTATTTTGTGTCAAGACATGAAAGATTTTTATTATTATTGAAGGAAAACTATAGTGTAGACTAGAATATGAAACTTCTGACACAGCCATCCCAAGTAGGACATCCTTTGACAGACAAAATAATAATAATAATAATAATAATAATAATAAAAGAAGTAGGTCTAAACCCTTCCTAGAAACATCATTCAACTAGAGAACAACTTGGGATAAAGTAAGTGGGCACAGAATGGCTTTGTACTGTGCGGATGGCAATGCCTCCATCTTGCAGAATGAGACTCATTGCAGAGAAGTTGCTATCCCACTCCCAACCAGGACATCTGTCATCAAGAACAATATGCAAAGCCAGGGAAATTATCCGGATTTGACACTAGAGATTTTATGGGTCAACAAGAGACTTCAGCTGCTCATTTTATAGACTCTTTGGTCATTGCAAATAGTCTGCAATCCAACCCAGCCAAAGGCAACAAACAATTCTTCATCTAAGTTACCCTGTTAGGGTAAAGAACTCTGGTAATTCTTGCCATACAGATACACAAAATAGAAGTCAAAGTAACATGCGTGCCTACACATTCTAAGGCCACAATACAAGGTAGGGACAAGAAGTTCCTTATGCCTTCCAAAGTTCAAAACATCACTGGTTGTGATCAAAGCACATATTTTGCTTCACATGTGAAATACTAGGCTCTTGGATTAGGCATTTAATAGAACATAACATTCTTACCAGTTTCAAGCTGTGAGTCTCAGGCTTTTCTTAAATAAATTCAAATTCGAACATCAAAAATGAAAAAAGTGTCTGACTTAATTTTGAATGTTTGCTGACAACTTTCATGTGCCATCATTTTTTTTTTTTTGCCCCACACATCTAGACAAGTTGTTATGAAAGTCTGGACATTCACTCCGTTGACATCAACACAAAATTTTTTTCCTTTTTTTTTAGAGACAGAGTCACAGTTTATCTCCCTCAGAGTGCGATGGTGTCACAGCTCACAGCAACCTCCAACTCCTGAGCTTACGTGACTCTCTTGCCTCAACCTCCCAAGTAGCTGGGACTATTGGTGCCCACCACAACACCCAGCTATTTTTTGATTGTATTTTGGCTGGGCCTGGTTCGAACCCACCACCTTCAGTATATGGGGCCGGTGCCCTACCCACTGAACCACAGGCACTGCCCAAACAACAGGAAATTTCAAATAATACAAAACAAATCAGTGTGCAGGAACTTGTACCAAGGCCTCACCCTCTGTCTCACACACACATACACACATTCTCACACACACACACACACACACACTACTTGCCCTTTCTTTTGCTAGGTCATTTTTGCACTAGCTTGAAAGCCTTCCCTTCTCTTACTAGAAAGCTTCAATATGTGAGTAAGAAATCTCATAATCTTTCACTGTGTGTCCCTCTAAATCTTCAAACTAAGCTGGGTAAAGGTCAAGCCCATCCTTATGCCACCACAAAACACTAGCTCTGCAGAGAACAGAAACATCGCTGTCGCAGATAGCTAGTGCTATCACTGGTCACTATAGCACCTGCATTGTACTCAGGAATCTAGGTATTGTTTTAAGACTTTGGGAATCTTTGTTGGCATGCTTATTTTTTATGTATCATTGAAGTCGGATATGCAAGGTGATAATTTGGGGCATAGGTAAAATATTAATAATTGATTAAATGAACATTTGTTGAATATGCACAGTCTAATGTGATATACAATCTAAACTAATTATAAGAAATACATTGTATTTCTTTGTCATAAAATAATTTAACTATTTAAGAGCAGATTAAGAAGCTTTCTAGATTTATACCAGTCTGGTGCCAAGGCATGAAAGATTTTTAATATGTAACTGAAAATTAAGGTAGTGAAATCCTAAAAACGTATGTGACTGAAAAATTCGAAAATCCTAATGCAGTATTTATAGTCTGAAATTTTCTAGGGTCAAAAACTCTAATGAGTTTTCTTTGTAGAAGTAGGTCTCGTCCAATAATTTTCTGTACAAATTAATCAGCATTTGAGAAACTAAATAAAGAGAGAAAATATCAAGGGAAAAGTGGAGGAATGGATTTACATGTTTTGAAGTACAAAGGCTCTCACTGAAATTGGTAAATGCACTAAATCTAAATGGTTTTATTGCAAACATAAGAAAAAAGCTGGAAATAGATTGACAAGAATTGAAGAGAACTGAAATGGAGAATGAATGCATTATACAAGGGAGATTTTGCAAATAAACAAACTAAGGAGACATCATTTATTCAGTGCTTATGATGCTATGTGTGTGTCCACAAATATTCTTACATAATTATCCAGTCATTGGTGTATGTCCCACTCTATACTTAGTAACATAAAGGAGGACAAATAAAAGGAAGTTGTTTTTTTTTGTAGTAAGTAGGTGTCAGTTTCCAAGTAATTCAGTTCAAATGTTAGTCTTCACACAAAATTTTAAATAGAGATTTTTTAGTTTTAATTCCTAAGTGAATAATTCAAATTCCAAAGCCTATGTTTTGCAGGTGATATGAGATTAGGTGTCAAATTCTTTGAAGAGATGCCACATAATAATAATCAGAATAAAGCCCAGAAAAAAAATTTGGCAAATGTACATTTTGAGGCTAAATAAAAGTAAACTGGAAAGCATGAATCATCCATGCGGTTTTCTACTGCCAACATTAGGGAGTTAGAGAGAAAGAGCTGATGAATGTATATGAATAGATAGAAATGTTTCCTGTTTATTTTATCTGTCATGCTTCAATTGCTTGACTTTACAAATTCAAAAGCAAACAAAATTCTATGCATTGTAATTTATGTTATCAATATAAACTTTAATACCTTATACACATATATAGAATCCTATATATTAAATTCTTAATCATTCAAAAGACATACATTTATATGTGTGCATGCACATCTTCTTTATTTTGTGTGTTAAATTATTTGATGTACATTATTCTTATATGCTAAACCTCATACTATTACCAATATTGAATACATTCAAATGCTTATCAAAATGTTCAACACATGATAAGCAACAAAATAAATAGTAATTTTGTATTATTTTTATTTATCAATAGACTATTAGCTCCAAGAAAACAAAGACCTGTACCTCCTTTACTCAGTGTTCCAACCTTAATATTTGAAATAAGACTTTGACCATAATAGATGTGATGTATGTTTGCTTAATAAACATCAGAGAATAGATGAATTACTTAATATATTTAGTAGTTTTCCAACACTTTTATTTTATTATTTTATTTTTTATTAAATTATTATTATTAGTTTTTTAATTGTTAAATCATAGCTGTGTGCATTAGTGCAATCAAGGGGTATAATGTGCTGGTTTCATATACAATCTGAAGTATTCTCATCAAACTGTTCAACATAGCCTTCATGGCATTTTCGTAGTTATTGTATGACATTTGTATGTAGACATTTGTATTCTGCCTTTAGTAAGTTTTGCCTGTACCCATTCTAAGATGCACCATAGGTGTGGCCCCACCCATTACCCTCCCTCTACCTTAACCTCCCCCCTCCCTTCCTCTTCCTTGGCCCTTTCCCCATAGTCTTGTGCTGTAGTTGGGTTATAGCCTTCATGTGAAAGCTATAATTTAGCTTCATGGTAGGGCTGAGTACATTGAATACTTTTTCTCCCATTCCTGAGATACTTTGCTAAGAAGAATATGTTCCAGCTCCATCCATGTAAACATTAAAGAGATAAAGTCTCCATCTTTCTTTAAGGCTGCATAATATTCCATGGTATACATATACCACAATTTATTAATCCATTTGTG
>CAUYPK010108124.1:0-71449 GCA_963574355.1 Loris lydekkerianus | reverse complement strand
CTACTGATTCCTCAATTATTGTAATTGTTTTGGGTATATATTTTTATTTTTGAAATTTACCAGTGGCTGCTGCATTTTCCACCTTGGCTTATACTCGAGTCACTAAGTTTTCCCAGTTTTTAGGGTAAAATTAAGGGGGTTGACTTATACTCAGGTTGGCTTATACTCGAGTATATGCGGTATTCCGCATATCAGATATTTACATTACGAGTCATAACAGCAGCAAAATTACAGTTATGAAGTAGCAACAAAAATAATTTTATGGTTGGGGGGTCACCACAACAGGAGGAATGTATTAAAGGGTCTCAGCATTAGGAAGGTTGAGAACCAGACAGAGCAATGGGGACAGTTTGCCTGGGAGGTCCCAAGCCCTGCTCTCAGCATTTGTAACGGGGGTTGTCTTTACCGATGTGTTTAGAGCTGATGATTCTTTTTCCCAGGGGCCTTCGTTGGCATCACCAGCAGTACAGCCGTTCCCAGTGAGGACTTTTGCTGTGGGTGAACTGACAAGCAGAGACTCCTAGCACCCCCAGTATCCCCTTTACTCATCCTCCTTCATGACGGGCACCCTATATTTAGCTGGCAGACAGAATAAAGGGCGCCTTTTCCAGCCTTCCCTGCTGTTCCTTTCTCTGTCCCAAAGTGGTGTGTGGGGAAGGGGAGGAAAGAAGGTGGGAGAGGGAGCCCAGAATGTAGGTCAAAGGATGAGGACAGTGAAACATAAGGTAAAAAGATACTGGTCCATGACAGCTTCTTGAGTCCAGACTTCACTTGCATGAGAATGAAATCGATTTCTATCTTTGTTTAAATCATTTAGGGTGGAGGTCATTAAAAGCTGAACCTCGTTCTCACTGGCACCTAGGAAGGGTATGAGGTTGCTTGTCCCACTGAAGTCAACTTCAGCCTGAAGGTTTGAAGTCCAAGAATGATTTTCCAAGTTGTGGGCTGGGTCGTTCTCAAATCCTCATGGCCACTGCTATAAACTCTGGGGAGGGAAAGGGGGATTCAAAGAAGGAAGGGGATCCTTGAGGAGAAAACTGGGTCTGAGAATGCTGCGTGATGAGAGCAAGTGTCTCAGAGTCCCCTTCTCAAGGGTGTGTTGCTACAGCACAGGGGAGACAGATGACATGGTGACGATGGAGAGAGGGAATGGTTTTAATAAAGAGGGGGGGGGGGGGAAGTAGAAGGCAGAATTTTACAGACCAAGACTTTCTGCCCAGGTTTTTCTGTTTTCCCCATCACCACCACCCACCACCTCTTTTTTGCTCTCCTTTATCTGAAGAAACGCATTGCTCTTGATTGCTAGAAGCTAACGTATACTTCAGCCAATTAGTGGCCAGGTCTCTTTAAATTGCAAGTGAGGTTGGGGAGGGTGGCTCATTAGAGGCTGACAGTTTGAGACCAGACTGGGCAACACAGCAGAGACCCTATCTCTACCAAAAAAAAAAAAAGAGACCCTATTTCTACCAAAAAAAAAAAAAACTTAAGTGATACAAACTCCAATTCAAATGGACTAAGGCAAAAATGATAATAATAATTTATCAGCTCACATTACTGGAAGTCCAGGGGCTTCACACGCGGCTGGATTCAGGTGCTCCAATAGGCCGTCTGGAGTCTGTGGCTTTCCTGTGTGGCTCTCCCTCCTTGAAGGATCGCAAGGTGGCCCCTGTTAGCCTTAGGGTCCAGGTTAGTGACACCGTGGAGAGCTAGAAATTCTTTTCCCATAGTTATAGCAAAATCCTAGGACTAACTCTCACTGGACTAACCTGGGCTACGTACTTGTTCCTGAATGCAATGTTGACTGGCCAGGCCAGGATCCTGAGTCTGGGTGGGGGCAGCCCCACCAGAGCCACGAGCATAGCACATAGGGGTGGCCTAGAAAACTCAGGACAGCGCAGAGCAGCCAAAACAAAAATTTTTTTTTCCTATTACAACCAGGGGCACATGGATTTCATAGATCCTGTCCGAGGCAAACCTGGCTCACCAATGTCAGCTCTTTATTAGGGAGACACATGAGAAGTAACACAGGAAGGGAAGCCAGAGGGGAGCTGGTGGAGCCTCTCAGAGTACGCTGAGCACTGGACAGGTCTGGGGCAGGCCTCAGAGATGCTGAGTGTCTGGCCACTGGCTGTGCAGCGGAGTAGGGGCCCTAGAAATAACGAAAGGTTGCCTTCTGACCCATAATTTCTCCTTTGCAATTAGGCAAAATCTCCCTGGACACCAGAGCTGGATGTGAAGAGCAGTTAGGCCACAGCTGCAGGGCCCAAGTCTCCATGTCCCGTGTCCCAGCAGATCCCAGCTTGCTGCAGATCAGTGCAGCTGGGCACTGAGCTGGGCAGTGCTCAGCAGTCTGCAGGGACTGCACCCCACCGTCCTGCCCAGGCCTCACAAACCTCAGGGAAATGCCTGGATGCCCCACCTCAAGGAAAACCGTAGGGCCACACAGCCAGAAGTGCCCACAATTACAGTTATGAGGATCAGAAGGGCAATCTCTGTCCCCTCCCCAAGGAAATTATACCCACAGTCACCACTAGGAGCCAAGCAGCCCTTTGACCCCCTCATGCCGCCTCACTGGCAGGATAGGAAGCAGCAACCTCCTGTCCCCACCACAGAGGAGGAAGCGGTGACAGACTGCTCTTTAGGGCACTTAAGCAAGGTCACAGGACTCTTCATCATCACTGTGACACCTCGCCCTTAAAATAAAAATGACCAAATTTGCCATGACATCACCAGCACCAGTGTTGGTCCTTGTGGGAGAGAGGGGAGCAGGTGGGCTGCAGTGCCACCGTGTCACAGAGCCCTGCATCCCAGAGCATGGCGAGCTGGGCCTG
The DNA here is from genome assembly GCA_963574355.1 of Loris lydekkerianus. Taxonomy (NCBI): domain Eukaryota; kingdom Metazoa; phylum Chordata; class Mammalia; order Primates; family Lorisidae; genus Loris; species Loris lydekkerianus. The sequence goes on along the minus strand of CAUYPK010108124.1, from coordinate 68,618 downwards.
AGTGTGGGCGGGGGAAGAGCAAGAGCAGAGCCCTGCCTGCCCTTTCCCCTCTCCCTGCCATCTTGGGCCCGGGGACTTGGGATTAGAAACTAGATTAGGAATTTCACCTTTCTGCAGCTTGGGGCTGAGAACTGAGGATTGGGGCTTCAAGTTTATATAGCATAGGCTTTTCTTACACCATTTCCTACGATCAGTTAAGATTACAGTCATCTCCCAGAAAAACCAGGGCTGAAAACACTTAGGTATAAGCTAGAGGAGAGAAGATATGTTCTCATGGAATAAACCAAAAATCAAGACCAGAAGTCTTCAACATTTAAACTTGACAGACTAATAGAATCTGAACCACAGGGTTAAACACAGCAAACAGGACGTTATAACACAAAAGCGTCAGATCAGCACTATAGATTCTGCAAGTGGAACATATGGCTTGGGTTACATGGGGTCCCAGGCCAAAGGCATGAAAGCCAGTGTTCTGGGGAACACCAGGAGGAACAGTGGCTCTGTGGCCATGCACCAAGGTTGTGCCCTCCCCAACCCCATCCTGACACCCCAGGTACTGGCATCCCCAACTCAGGACCCCTCCTGCACTGGTCTCACTCTTACAAGAGTATGAGCTTCTTCAAACCCTGAGTGCTGCCTTATTTGTTTTGGAATCTGGGGCAGGCTTGTTGGGGTAATGAATGAATGATAAAACAAATGAACGGGGATAAACAGAGAAGAAGGGCAGGTCCAAAGGAGAAATCGCATTCCTTCATAGAAAATCCTGGTTGATACGGGAGAGAGTTGGCCGAACAAAACATAATCTTGCTTTTATTATTCAACTATTAACTTATTAGAAAAGGTGAGTGGGTGAGTCAAAGTCTTCTGAAAGGAGAAAGCAGAGACCCACTAGGTTCCTTCAAGCCTAGTAGGGTTTAAGGCCACTTGTGGATAAGAAAGTAAGGGAGTATTTGAAGGAAGATACTGGATGTGCCGAACATGAAGAAATGACGAATGTGGAGGTGATGGATATGCTTTCCGTGACGTGACTCTACACATTATATGCATTGAAGTACTACTATGTATAAGTGAGTACAATTATTATGTCTCAATTAAGGCAATTAAATTAAAATTTTAAAATCCACCTTATATAGTTAACATATGACTCATATAAAATATGGAATAGCTGAGAGACAAGCAGTAGGGACTGTTGACCCAATGATGTGTCTGATGGAAAAGTCACAAGGCTCGGCCTGTTGGAGGAAGAAGAGCAGCAGAACCTGCATGGAGTCTGCTAGAGCCCAAGACCAAGAGGTCTTTCCAGATCAAACACATCTTACCAGCAGCAGAGACTGGCCCTGTGTCCCCATGCTTGGCCATCGGGACGACTTGACTATTCTGTCTCTGCTGTTGTTTTTCGCTGCTTCACAGTCTCAAATGTCTGCTTTATCGCCATCTCTTTTACTCATTGAGTATTCACTGTGAATACAGGGCTGAAAACAGTCTCCTGGTCAAATTTGCCAAGACAGAGCATCTCACTGTCTGGTTGGGCTGAGCCTTTGTTTGCTGGCTGACCAGCCAGGAAGAGGGCTGCTCCTTGGGACAGGAGCACAACCACAGTTCACCCCTCTGTGCCTGAAGTGGAGGCCAGAGTCCCCAGCCCTGGATCACAGACATGGGACAATTAATATATGAAGCAGAGGGGCAGAGATTAGGTCAGAATAACATGCCTAGTTTGCACACTTGTGACAGTTCTAGATCACATCTGACAAGCACAGATATTTCTTTCACTATGCAAAGGTGAAGAGTATATGTCTCTCGGTCCCCCTGAGGCCAGGAGGACCCCCCCCAGAAAAACAGTGGGTGTTTAGCCTTCATTCCAAGCTGATAGCAGAGTGGTGGGGACCATAGGGGAAGTGGTGATCGTGTCAATGAAGGAAGTAGTTCATTAATGAGGGAATCTGCAGGGTGATAAATACAGTTCAGAAGGGGATATGAGACCAAAGATTTTGTGCACTCAGAGAACAAAAGAATGCTGAAATAGGACTGCAAAGTTAGATATAAAACGGGTTACTGTCCTACAGGGCAACAAAACTATTAAATATAACCATTGGGGTTATTTTTTTATACCACATAGAATCATTTGCATCTCTACTGAAGAGAAAAATCATTTACATTTTAACAGTTTCTACAGAGCACCATCTAATTTTACAGAATTATAAATGTCCAGGGCTCTGATTCATAGCTAAGTAGTAAGTGCAAGTTGTGTCCCCTAGACAGCCAGGTGACTCTCACTCGGATAAGCTGATTAGACGTTGCTTTAATTTAATACTGAAAGGACATTTTGCTTCCCCCCCCCCCCAGTTTTTATAATTCTTTTTAACAGATGGAAAAATTAACGTTTAGCTTCGGTGGGTATTAAATGGAAAACAATCTTGCGTGTGGGAGGCTAATGCCGGGGACTGGAGGCCACAGGGCTCCCGGGCTGACCTGTCCACTTCCTGGCTGGCGCGGCCGCTCCCCAGCAGCGCGGCGTGGATCTCAGAGACCTCGTCCACTAAACGGGGTATTGGCAAGACTTTGTCCTAAAGGTCATTTTCAAAATAAAATTTAACAAAACAAGTACCACTTCCCTTTCCCGCGCTAATCCTGAGAGAGAGAGAGAGAGAGAGAGAGAGAGAGAGAGAGAGAGAGAGAGAGAGAGAGAGGAAGGGGGCGCAGCGCACCGAAGCAGTTGGCGCGCGCCAGGTCCGCGCCGCTGGGACGGGGACCGCCACCCGCCCGCGGCTCCGCCCGCCTGGCGCGACGGGTGCGGGGCTCGGCCGGGCGTTCGCGGGCTGCGCCCCCTGGGGGGAGCGCAGGACCGGAGTCGCCGGCAGGCTGGGGGTGAATTTCCTCGCCAGCGTCACACTTCTCTGCCAGAAGTCAAATTGCCCTTTTCTCCCGGCGGCGGAGTGGCCGCTGACATCTGGCCGCCCCACTAGCCAGGAGGCAGCTCCCCCGGCGCCCGAACCCGCGGAGACCGCCTGCCACGCGGAGGGCGGCCCCCCTCCTGGGGCCTGGGGGATCCCTCAGGTGGCGGCACCACTGCGCCCCCCCCTAGTTTCTTTAAAAGCACACTGCCATTGCTGGCCACACCTGCTAGTTGCCATGGGCGTTTTCTGTTTTGACACAAGCAGGGGCACACCAGTGCCCTCGACTCTGAGCTACAGATTGCGGATATTGGTGTCCCCGCTGCCTTCGCCATGAAGGGTAGAGGGTGCGGCCCCCTCACTTTCCTTCTTGAGTCGCCTGGCCTTGGCTAAGCACTGATTCTTCTCCTAAGCTTGAACCACCCATCCCCCTTTCCCTGAGAACTCCCCGGGTATTCAGAAAAGCCATCAGCTTCTCTTTATTCTCAGGGACTCTTGAACACACCGCTCTTTCTATCTCCAGAGTAGATGGAACCATGGACCCCTGACCCCTGGCTGCTGCTGTTAACTCACTCCTATCAGACCTGCAAAAGCCAAGACTTAACTCCCTCAGGGGTACAAGCCTCCCAGCAAGACAGAGCAGAAGATAGGTGACCAAGAAGACCCCCAGCGGTTTGGACCTGCAGAGAGGGCTTTAGAACCCAAGCTGAGCATGTACCCAGTGGGGCTTCTTTAAGGGGCAGGGCAGGGCAGTGGAGGGGGGAGCAAGGTGGGCATTTATGCAAGACAATTCTTATGGCTCAGGACAGGGCTGCATTACAGGAAGTATAGAGGGTCATTAGGAAAGTTTTGAGATACACAAATCCAGAAACATAAAATCCACCCATAAGATAAGCAAACTGAAACTTAAACATGTGTATATCAGAAAGGACACTGTCAGCTGTGTTTTTGGGGAGTGAAATAATGGACCATAACACAGTCTGTCTCAAAACTTTTATAGTGACCAGGTAACATCACTAGCCTCCCCATACCTTAAACACAGTGTGACAACCTAAAATGCCACCATCTATATCCAAATACCCTGTGGAGAGTGAGGTATCTCCTTAGGTTGAAAACCATTGTTAGATCATTTCCTAAAATATATTTCTAATGACATTTCATTCCTTAAGATATAACTAGGTATCATATGAAAAGAGTTCTACTGTTGGTGTCATGCTGCCCTTGGGAAATGGTGGGTTAAAAAGGGGAAGAGGGTTTAGTTACGGGACTTCTCAGATCCTTATTATATAAATGTGTGTTTTGAACCACCAAGAGGGAGACAGATTCTGCAGATTCCCAAATTTAATTGATCGTGGAGTTCTTCCTCTTTAGGACCCCCTTTGGATGGACTCTACCTTGGATAACTCAGCTGCACTGTATCCTGTAGAACATTCTCTGGGGACTTCCGTATCCCCCATCTAGTGCCAAGTGCAGAATGAGCAGTCAAAAGGCCCTTATGTTTTTGCTGAATGGAAACACCTCCGGAGCTCTGGCAAACCCAGAATGTGTGAAGATACTAGGAAGGAGGCCAGAGCTTCAGGAAACTGCTACAAAGATGACCTCACAAAGAAACCAGTGTGGTGGGGCTCCTGGGCCACTGGAGGCAACGTGACACGTCCTGCTCCTGCTAGGGGGCAGCCCGTCTGGCGCCTTGGGCTTGCATAGTTCAGAAAAAGGAAAACAGCCCAGGTGTTTGGAAGAGAAGTATGCATGGATGAAATTATTCAAATGTTGACAGATGGATTGGGTCTCCTCTCCTGCTGGCCTGGCAGTCTCTGCATGGAAAGGCTTGCCCAGGAGATCCTTGTAACAGCTCTGGTGAGATGCTGGAAATACAAGCCGAGATATAATGGTAGCGAGTCACAGTAAACCAACAACCCTCAGGTGTTCAGGAGGGAAGCTGAAGTCAGGAGACGGGCTGAGCTGAGTGAGGAGAAGCAGGGCTCTCCTGTTGTGCAAAATACAAAGAGCAGAGTGTTCAAGTCCAAGGATTAGGTTTCTCAAAATGGAAGCCCAAGCTATGCAGATTGAGCTCCAAGGTCAGGGGCACAAAACCCTGCCTTGTCCCATGCAGGAAGGTACCATCTAAGCTACCCATCTCTCCCAGGGTATGAGTAGGGGCCAGGAGCAACAGTGCCCTGATGCTCCCCCTATAAAACAGAGTGAGCAGCCCAGTGGCTGGCCCGTGTCACCTGCACCCTCCAGGGCTGGTGATCTCTGTGCTGCTCTCCACGTGCTCTGTGTGTGTGTGCAACTCCCTTCAGAGTGGTTATAAACTGTTGCCTCTTAAACCTTTTTCCAGATTAACTGGACTAGCCAGCGCCTGAGGCCCTGTGCTCAAGATCAAAGCACCAAAGGAAGGAAGGAGAAGGTAGGCAGTGGCCACTTCTCCAGAGCTGGTGGGCTCTGAGGGCCCTGCTTAGCAGCCCAGGGTGGCTTAAATAAAGAAAGGGAGGTGGGGGGAAAGCCTGGACGACTTTTTTTGCTCACAGGTCACAGTCAAGCTTATTAAACTTGGATGACAGCAAACCTATGACTAACTGGATAATTAAAGCCACCCGTCTCCAGGCTTGGGCGGGTCCCTCCTCTGGAATCTCCTGGGCCTGTTTCCTTAAGCAAGTGCCCCAGACCTCCCCATAGCAGAAATTCTTTTGTGAATTTAAAGTCCTCCGTGGTGACCTCTGTCTCCTCTCAAGGTCCATTGCCTCTTCCCCCCACGCTACCACCCCTGTCCACTGCAAGGAAGGAAGAACTCTAACCCACAGCCACAGCGCAGCCCAAGCTCCCCGCCCTGCCCAGAGAGGACATGACAGAATGTTTCCAACTGAAACCAAAGTTACTCAGCAAAGCTTCCTGCCAGGCAGCCGTGCTGGAAGGTGCCGGCTGCCTCCCTCTGCTCTTGCAGTTCTACAGAACTTCTCTGCTGACAGCCCTTGAGAGCCTCCCCACTTCCTGGGGAGAGTGGACTGAACTTCAGAGCAGACAGGGCCGAAGCAAGAAACCCCTGGGTTGCTCCGAAGACTGTGTCTTCTCCCTCTGAAGCTTCTGGTGAATGTTTCTCCCTCATTTCTGGAACAGCATAAAGAGCTGCTGAAATTTACAATATCCCCCAAGGCATGTCTATATCTCTATCTTTATTTTGCCTGTAAAGTAATGGCCTGACCCTCTGCCTTGGGGACATCCCCGTGGTGCCTCTGCACTCCCTCCAGCTCCCCTCCCTGTCTGCCCTGCCCCCTCCTTTGTCTCCATGGTGTGTGACTTTGTCCTCCCAGGTGGAAGATCTCAGGGTGTATGTGGGCTGTGTGATTTTTGTGCATTATTCCAGAACAGATTCATTTTGTTTAAAAAAAAAAAAAACTCTTCCAAATATTTGATGACCTTTGATTTCAGGAAGGTGTGGACCATGTTTAGCTCATGCCTCCATGTACCCCTTGGCCTACAGCTGCTTAACCCTTGATATGAGGTCCCTAACATGAAAAGCAAGAGTAATCTGGATTTGAACTTCTTAGCAAAAACATCTTTCCACTAACTAACCTGAAAACTCTAGTGGTCAGGGGTTCTTTGATATTGAATCTCGTGGTCTTGCAGGAGTGCCTCGAAAATGGTAGGGGTTCTCAGGTGTTTGTTGGATTATTATCATTCCTTAAAAATAAAGAAAGGCTGGGTGGGGTCCTCACGCCTGTGATCCTGGCACTCTGGGAGGCCGAGGTGGGGGGGATCACTTGAGCTCAGGAGTTTGAGACCAGCCTGAGCAAGAGCAAGACCCTGTCTCTTCTAAAAATAGAAAAACCAGCCAGTTGTTGTGGTGGGTGCCTGTAGTCTGAGCTACTCTGGAGGCAGAGGCAAGGGGATGGCTTCAGCCCAAGAGTTTGAGGTTGCTGTGAGCTATGATGCCACAGCCCTCAACCCAGAATGACAGAGTGAGACTCTGTCAAAAAAAAAAAAAAAAAAAAGAAAAGAGGAAAAAAATAGAAGTCACTTTTTCAGCTCAAGATGGCGTATTTGCAAGCAGTGAGGCCCAATACATGTTGAGAAATTGCACGTGTGTATCATCCACATCCCGTGTCGGGAGGAGCTGATGCTACCAGACCTCTTGTCTCACCCACCATCTCCCTATCTGTGCAGAGCAGACTGAGGCACAGCTAACTAGATCAACCTCCAGGAGACCTTTAGCCTGAGTCAAAGACATCCTGTGACTTCTAAACCAAAAGGAAAAGTATGAAGATGCTTGTCCTGCGAAGTGGATGATTGTCCTCCAGCCTCACAGCTGCATCAGACGTTACTACCCGCCTCTGGCCTCCCTTTGGAGCCGCTGAAAGTGCTCAGTGTGGAGCCTCTTTGCTGTGGCTGTGACTTCCTGGCTGGCCAGGCCTGAGAGAGTGAGGGAAGAAGCCCAAGAGGCAGGTGGAAGCACAGTGCCCCTGGGGCGACCGGGGGGATGTGGCCAAGGACACACAAAGCCACAGTGGGGACCGCCTCCCTATGCACACGCGGCCTTGTAGTCCTGCCTCCCCCAAACACACAGGCCAACCTAAGTACAAGACTCCAAACACAGGTCCCCTGCTGTACCCGTGTGTGTCTTGCCAGTTTCTTTGTTCTTGGCGAGAAGCAAAAGCCGTAAATATCACATTCTTTTTCAGGGTTGAATTACTGCTGTTTAAAAGTCAAAGAAAAAAAAAGTTTATGCAAACCATTTATTAACAGATACATTTCTGTAAGAACAGGGTAAGTTCCCGCCAGATGGGTTTCCAGAAGGAATGGCATGTCGGCAAGGCAGTTATTAAGTGTGATGACAACCACCAATTTAGTGAAGGGTCAGTGGTTTTCTTGCTTATTTATTTATTTTTAAATATTGAAACTGAGTTATACCCTGATCATTTACTTGAAGTAATACCAAGTAGTATCATTATGGTAACAGAAAGAATTCAACCCACTTCCTGGCAAGGATGAGTGTTTCATTTTACTCTACTTTCTAGAGTTTAGAAGTCCGTTAAAGGTAAGTTCTAATTTGGGTCAACCCAGACCGAAGGAACGTTTCCTTGGTGTCCCTTGAGCTTGCTAATCCCAAGACCTTCTCTGTGATACCCTCTGAACAATGTGACTAAGCTCCAGTCCCCAGCCCATCTGCTGCCCATAAGCCAGGCAAAGGGCCTGGAAGACACGTGTGGGTCGTAATAAGCCATCTGGCTGCCTGGCAGAAGGAGCCCCCGGGGCAGGTGTCTGGGTTGGTTCTGACATTCATTACCACTTTTGCCAAGGAACAGGTTTGGTTTTACCCAGAACAGCCCAGCCTCCTCTTGGTCCAGGACACTTCCGGGAACTAGGCTCACAATTCTCAACCTTTACATTAAGTGTTTTTTCTTGAGCAGTGGAGCCTGTAAGCTGGGCTGTTCTGGGACTTCATTCTGACCCTTACCTCTCCTCATCTAGAGCAAGGGGGTCTCAGATACTTTACTGTCTTCGCATTTGTACTGGCCAAGCACGATGGCAGGACCAAGTTTTGGCTCTTAGGGGTTTTCGTTGTTTATTAGGGTTCTCCAGAGAAACAGAAACAATAGGAGACAATTGTATATGCCTCTGTGTGTGTGTGTGTGTGTGTGTGTGTGTGTAAAAGGTGGTTTATTACAAGGAATTGACTTATGTGGCTATAGAGACTGAGAAGTCCCATGATCTGCTGTCTGTAAGCTGCAGACCCAGGAAGGCCAGTGGTGTAATTCAGTCCAAGTGCAAAAACCTGAGAACCAGGGCAGCTGATGGGTCAGGTATCAGTCAAGGGCAGGGGAAGAAGAGATTCCATGTCCCAGGAAAGCATACTTCCCACAGTGGGAAGGATGGTCTACCTAACTAAGTCCATGGATCCAAACACTAACCTCATCTGGAAACATCCTCCCTGACTCACTCAGAAACGTTTAACCTGGGCTCTCTGTGGCCAGGTGGGTTGACACATAAGGTTGCTGAGGTTTTTTTGCTTTTTTTTGTTTGTTTGTTTTAGTGTTTTCTTTGCAGTTTTTTGGCCGGAGCCGTGTTTGAACCTGCCACCTCTGGGATATGGGGGGCCGACGCCCTACTCCTTAAGCCACAGGAGCCACCCAAAGTTGCTGTTTTTTGAGACAGAGTCTCACTCTGTCACTCTGGGTACAGTGCCATGGTGTCGTAGCTCACAGAAACCTCAAACTCTTGGGCTCAAGTGATCCTCCTGCCTCAGTCTTCCAAGTAGCTGGAACACTCTGCTAGGGTTTTCTATTTTTGGTAGAGACAGGGCCTCACTCTTGCTCAGGCTGGTCTCAAACTCCTGAGCTCAGGTGATCCACCCGCCTTGGCCTCCCAGGGTAATAAGATTACACCTGTGAGCCATTGGCCCCAGCTGCACTTTGTTTTTTTAAATGAACATGCCATTTCATATTAAAAGGTTTAACATACAACAGCGTAGCTTTTGGAGAAGTCCTTTAGTTATTCCTTGCTGCCAAACAAAATGCCACTGCCGAGAGTTTCCTATATAGATGTTCTGGAGTCACCATTCACCCACCAGGACGTTTCTGAAATAGTATCCAAGCTCAGCAACGATTTGCCTTTAAAAACTAAATTATAGCCCCAGGTTGTCCATGTACAGGGTACCTCTCTATGACTTGGTTTTGAATTTTTTTCTAGAATGGGAAAGGAGGTGGTGTGAGAGCTTGTTTACTGGCTGTCACACCTGAAGAGGGCCCTTGGTCACTGGCATTGTTGGGATGGGTCAGACAGAGGCAGAGGGACGGTGAGGACTGGGACCCACAGAGCTGCACTGGGGTGTTACACAGCAGCAGAGGAAGTGCATTTCTAAAGCTCTAGAAAACTAGAGCTGTCTTTCCCCCTTCAACAAAGGAAATCATCAAGGGTGAGGCAGATTTAATTATTTATTTCTAATTTTTTGAGACAGAATCTCACTCTGTTGCCCAGGTTAGAACTCTACGGTGTCAGCCTAGCTCACAGCAACCTCAGACTCCTGAGTTCAGGGAATCCTCCTGCCTCAGCCTCCCAAGTAGCTGGGACTACAGGCACCCACCACAATTCCCGTCTAATTTTTGCTATTATTTGGTAAAGATGGAGTCCTCCCTGTTGCTCAGTCTGGTCTTGAACTCCTGAGCTCAAGTGATTTTCTGCCTTGGCCTCCCAGAATGCTAGGATTATAGGAGCAAGCCACTGCCCACAGCTGATGAGGTGGATTTAGATCCGTCAGACTCAGGAATGTCCTTTGGGGTTCTGCTGATTTGGGGATAGAATGTTAGAGCACACCCAGACCAGGCCTTGAGGCCAGGCTCTCTACTCAGAGTCTCAGACTACAGCCTGTTTAGTCTGAAGGATTTTTTAAAATTAAATTTATCATCATTTTCAAATTGAAAAAATACATGTAAAATCGAGATTTCTGACTTTATTCTAGAATCACCAACTTTTGGCAATAGTAGATTCATTCTCACACAGCAGCAGTGGGCAAGAGCCAACGGTGGCCATCTTCATCTCCACTGGCCAAAGCTTACCCTCTCCTGCTCACTGACCTCAGCACAGCCCCAGGCAGCCCCCAGCCCACTTCTTGCTTGGTGCACAGGCCGTGAGGGGCCACCATGCAGCTCTCACCATGGCCCCCTGCCGCTCTGTTCTCTGTGCCTCTCAGAGGAAGTCCTGGACCAAAGTCACCTCTGAGAGCTGTAGTTCATTCCTGCCAAGGCTCCCGCGAAAATGCAAGAGCCTCCTCCCTTTTACTAAGCCTCCCTTTTACTGGCAGGCTTGAAACTTTTGAAACAAGAGTTAGAGACAGTGTTAGCCATAGCTCTCCACAGCTCCTTGTTCACATGGGGACTTTGTTACTCTGGGACACCTGGGGACACATGACTGCACAGTCAAAAGCTCCCGTGCAGGATGCCAGCCTCGAGCGTGCAAGGGAAGCTGGTAGGAGTCCTAATCTGCCCTCTGGGCTTGGGACAGGTGGATCTGGTGTGCTAGGAACAGAACAATGGACCTTCAGGAGCAAAAGATCAGATGGTCACAGCTAGGGTCCAACACCGCTGACCCCAGGTGAGCCCAATATGCAGCCTCCAAAGTCAAAATGGCCATGAAACAGACGGGACACTGAGCCTGAGCGCACACAGGCAGCCCCTCACGCCAGACTAGCCAGACGTTTGTGAGGCCTGGCACCTCCTTGGGACTGAATTGTGTGGAATGTGCTAAAAGGGGCTTTGGATTTAGACACATCAGAAACCTGTGAGGGACCCTAGATGGGATCTGTTCCATGCTTCCAACATGAGGCTGCTCTTCATAAACATCTAGAATACTTTTGAATCACAGATTCCAAGGCTCCCACTCTACCTGACCCCAACACACACACACACACACACACACACACACACACACACACACACGGGTTCTGGGGGCAGTGAGGTTTGGGAACCACTGATGTAGTCCAAATCCTTCATTTTGGTTTCTCAAGTACCAGATTCTAGGATAAGTGACTCTTCCAAGGCCACACAGCTGGTCTGGAGGGACTGGGACTAGAGTACAGGCCCCTTGACTATAATCCAGGGCTTTTTTTACCGCACACTGCCTCCTGGGGCTACCCATAAAGGGGCTGCCAGACTATCCCAGAGATTTTTGGATGTGGAAAGCAGGTAAGAAGCACAGTGTAAGGCCAGGTGTGGTACTCACGCCTGTAATTCTACCACTCTGGGAGGCCAGAAGTTCAAGACCAGCCTGAGTAAGAGTAACACCCCATCTCTACTAATAATGAAAAATTAGCCAGGTGTGGTGGTAGGCATCTGTAATCGCAGCTACTTGGGAGGCTGAGGCAGGAGGATCACTTAAGCCCAGGAATTTGAGGCTGTGATGAGCTACGATCACTGCACTGTAGCCTGGGAGACAGAGTAAGACTTTGTCTCACAGGAATCTGTGTCTCAAAAACAAACAGAAAAAGAAGCATACAAACCATGTAAAGTAACCTCATGTACAGTAACCCCAGATCATTTTTCCAGTATTGACCTCAGTCTGAACTTTCTCTGGGCAAGAGACTCTGCCTCTAGCTCTACAATTATTATCCCTTGTCCTTTGAGAGGTGAGGGAAAGTACTGTATGTGTGTGTGTGGACATTCCTCCATGCCTCAGTTTACCTCTTCTTAAAATAAAGGGAATGGCCAGTACCCTTATGTCTTCTCCTTTGGGGACCTGCAGGTTGATTGAATGACCACACAGGGGGATTCCCTAAGCCCTCAAGGCAGGAAGCAGAGCTTTCCATGGCCAATGGAGATGTTCTTAAAGCCAGGGCCGCTCTGGGTGCACATGTTAGTAATCCCCATGTCAGAACACCACGGTGGGTCTTCTGGCTATCTCCCCTCCTTCCATGAAGGGCTACCTGTATTGTTATAGTTTCTGGAGGGCTGAAATATTTCCTGAGGATGATCTCAGGAGGAATTCCAATTCTGAGGACCTGAACAAGATAAAAATTAAATGCTACTGCTACTGCTCCTGCCCTAGTTAAATACAATAAGTTAAAAGTATGTGTAAAAGTATATATATATATATATATATATAAAAGTGTTGTAAGTATTCCCATTTCACAGATGTCAAAAATGAAGCTCAGAAAAGTTAAAAAACTTACTCCAGATCACACAGCTGCTAAAAGATGGAGCCAGGATTCAAACCCATGTGGTCCAGTCTTCAGAGGCAAAGCCCCAGATAAAGGGATTGATGACTGGCCACTGTCCTCTTGAGCTGGACCTTTCCTGTAGCAGTGTCCGGCTCCTCCCAGTGAGGTGTTCCACCCTGGCCCGACCAAGGCCAAGGCAGTGTGGGCGGACAGCCCTGCTCAGGGACTGCCTGACCCAGCCTGACCAAATTAGAGCAAGTAATGGGTGTGACATAATTTGACATGTACATTGTTAATTGAACCTATGGGAGATGATTTTAAATAGAGGAAAAAACCATACTGTGAATTATTTGGGTTAGGAAGCTCCTATTCTGAGTCTTGTAGGAAAATCGAATTGTGTCATAAACACTGAAACTCCCGAGAAGCTGCCCCAGAGTCAGGAGCACAGCAGCCTGGCAGGTGGGGAGTTTCTTCCTGGGAGTTTTAGCCATTCACTCTCACTTCCTATTGTATTACTCTCCAAACAGCTCCCAAAGCCCAAACTCAGAAGCACTATCCTATTCCTCTTCTGGGCAGAGAACTGCAGGATCCAGAACCCAGATCGCAAAGCCAGCCCAGGGAAGACTGCAGAAGAGGCCCAGCGGCCAGCCTCCAGATGCACCCTCATTCCTGCTCCCTGTCTCAGGTTCCCAGAACGAACAACCTGCCCGAGGTCCTTGCCGCGGGGCCCACGCCGGTGTACTCTCTCTGGTCTGGGTACCACCGTGTACCCAGCTCCTAGTCCTGTCCCTTCATCACTATCAGAACTCAGCTGTCCAATCCCCTGCCTCCTACTTGCTTCCCAGTCTTCATGAGGCACACGCCAGCATCCCTGATCCTCAGGGCTCATGTGTTTGTGCTCTCAGCCAACACACACAGACTGTACGTGACCTGTAACCAGCACCCAAGAAGTGTGTGCTGTTGAATTAATGAATGAAGGTAAGAGTAGCAAAAGCTTGGCAGGAAATCCCAGGCCTCACACCAGTAAGTCTAACACTGGATTTCAGACTCACGAAAATGAAATTCAGGAGCCAAAGAACTTTGCCTTTTTAAAAACTAAACCCTTGAAATAACACTAGCTGGTGAGGATGACCAGGATAAATATACGACTCCTGGTGTCCCCCCAGCATGCATCCTCTTTTTCCTCCTTCCTAGCAGAGTTCTGTACTTCCAGGCCATGTGAGTGACAGAGACTAACACAGTCACAGTCTCTGGATGGACCTTGGTAGGTTTAAGCCCACCAGTAGACCCCATCGTTAGAGCCCCAGAAACTGGTTTAGGGACGGTTATCTAGTGTAGGCCAATGCGAGAAGACTTTGCTAGGGACTTCAGGAGAAAGTAGTTTCCTTTCTCTAAGGTTGTGCGAATGTAACTTGGTTGTGTCTGGCAGCCATCTTGCGATCTCCTCAGAATCAAGCCAGCGCCGCAGCAGACTAAGAAGAGACAGAAAGACATCGGGTCTTCAGTGACTCACCAAGTTACCGCGTCGGGCCTGACCTGAAGCCCGCTCAGCCTCTGGACTTCTCAACTCTGTGAGAAAACAAAGCCTCTTCTTGTTTAAGCCAAGCAAGTACATAATGCGATAAGGAATTACTTTTTACAAATGAGTTCAAAGACTATATTTTATCATTTCAAATCCCTTTTATTTTACAGCTTATTTAACTGGAATAAACAAACTGAAACACCCCAGTTTTCTATTCCTCTGTCAAAGCCTTATGGAGACCATTAGGCTTGTGACATCTCAGGTCAGTCAAGAAGTACCTATATACGCGAGGATAAGCCGAGTTTTTGCGGCACAAAATTTGTGCCAAGTTCGGGTTTTTCGGCACAAATTTTGTGCTGGAAAAAACTCGGCTTATCCTCGAGTATATACGGTAATAGTGTTTTCAACAAAATAGAAGCTTATTTCTCTCTCAGACAAAAGAAGGCTGGAGCCTGGCTAGCATGAGAGTGATGGTGTCACCAGGTTTTTTTGTTTGTTTGTTTTCTGCAGTTTTTGGCTGGGGCTGGGTTTGAACCCACCACCTCCAGTATATGGGGCCTGCACCCTACTCCTTGAGCCACAGGCACCACCCGTGTCATCAGGTTTTGTCTTTTTGTTCTGCCATCCTTAGCGTATGGCTTTGTTTCAAGATGGCAGCGTGGCAGCTAGAGCTCAAGACATCAGATTGATCTTCCTGTTTCAGGAAGGAAGGGAAGGAGGGGAGGAGGAGGAAAAGGAGTGGGTCAGTAATCTCTACCCTCCGGCAACGCCTGCCCTTGTCTCACTGGCCATTGGCTGCAAATATGGCTGCCAAATAGAGCCTCCCAGCTAAGCACACTGCCACCCAGATCTGGGCTGTGTGGCTAAAGGAAAAGGGAGAATGGATAGCCTAGGAGCAACTAGTAGTTTCTGCCCCACCCTACTTAGTAAACACGCCCAGCTTCTGCGTTCAGATCTATCGCTTGGTGCCTGCTCCTCCAAGGAGACTCCGTGTTCAAGCTGTGATTACTCTCTCCAGGAGCCCTTAACATTGAAGGCTGGGTTTTTTTCCCCCTAATGATCCTCTGAGTTTTCCAGCTAAGACACATTCCATTGTCCGGGTGCTGTAGCTCACACCTGTAATCCTAGCATTCTGGGGGGCCAAAGTGGGCAGATTGCCTGAGCTCAGGAGTTCAAAACCAGCCTGAGCCAGATTGAGACCCCAAATCTAAAAATAGCCAGGCATTGTGGCAGGCACCTGTAGCCCCAGCTACTTGGAAGGCTGAGGCAAGAGGATCACTTGAACCCAAGAGTTTGAGGTTCCTGTGAGCTATGACTCCATTCTACCAACGGTGACAAACTGAGACTCTGTCTCAAAAACAAATAAAATAAGCATTCATTGAGCACCTACTGTTTTTTTGTTGTTAGACCAGATTAGTATTTCACTGGAATCTTCACTTTGGCTTAACTCATCACATACTTGAATTTTTTCTGTCATGCTTCAGCCAGAACTGTGCTCTTGTCAACACAGGTCTGCTGTTGGATGGGTCAGTTTCTAACTTCCTTCTGTCATCAATGTTCCCAATCTGGTGGTTAAGGCACTAGGCCTAGGGCGGCTGTCGTTGGCAAGGCTGCTGAGTGGACTGGTCTTCTCGAAGCCCTCAGAGATGACAGGACATGGTTTTGCCTGGGGACGGGTGACTATGTGAGGCTAGGGCGAGGATTTCTTCTTCTGTTCTCTCAAAGCCTCTGGCCCTTTCCTGTATATTTCAGGCCCCACAGAGTGTGACGAGCCTCCATTAGCAATGAACAGCCCAAACAGGGCAAGTTAGACAGTACAAAGGAAGTGAATTATTGTCTCACTGGACACCAAACAAATGCTCCTCCCCACCTTACCTGCACAAAAGCAGGAGAAATTAGGGAAAACAAAATGTTCGATAATGCTAACAAAAAGTGTTACCTTGAATCTTTATGTAATGAATACTTTTCAGAATTATCTAGTTCTTTCATTTACTTGAATTTTCCCATTTTGATTTCAACTATAAACTGAAAGCTGTCGTAACTCATAATTTCACAGTCTGTATGTCTTTTCAAATAGAAGCATCATTAGGCAGATGTGAACAATTATCCCCAATTGTAATTTTCTTTAAGGTGAAGTCTTCAGAGGAACAGCTAAATTATACTGCAAATGACTGGTTTAAGACTGAACCAATATTATGGGTTGAACCAAGATGACTTGACTGTAGATTTTAAAAGTTTTGTTTACTTATCCAGTCATCCCTTTTATTACAGATACTCAGATATTTTAAAACCAAATGATTTTAATACTGCGTAGTTTAGAGCCAGAGGCATTCGTCATCTTAGTGAGCAAATGGTAAGTGGTGAAAAGGTTTCAAAAGAGGTTCGGTGACTATATGGAGGTGGCAGGTAAAGAAATTCCAAAGGAAGATGCTAGTGTAATGTCCTCTCTGCTTTTTAATTTCCAACAGCAGATGGTTACATCACAGTTCCAAACATTCCCCGTCTATTGTTTGGCTTAGACAGCGCTTTATTCAGCCTAAAGTAAAAAGAGGTGTGTTTTGCTAAGAAGCCAACCCATTCTCAAGCATCACACCACTTTCACTGTGACAGGTTCCTTTTGGAAAAGTAGTACTGGAATGACTCCCTTCCCCTAGAAAGCACAGGCAGTCACCAGTGTCCAAGGTCGTGAGGAGAACTGGGTGGATTTCCCAGGACATGTTTCTTTGGGTCTCGGGGGGACACACTGAGGAAAGCACTTGCTAAAACAGGATTTATCTCAGAAAGGTCACTCGAAGGAGGACTTACCCAAGAATGGCCTCCTCCTTGCTGTTAGGGAGAGGGCCAGCCAGGCCTCTGGCAGCCCCGAGCCTGGGCTTCCTTCCAGGGCTGCAGCGCCCCTGCGGGCAGTTGAATAGTGTGACCCTGGCCCTGGTGCCAAGAAACCCTGGATGGGCCTCTGAGGCCAGAGAACCTGACCAGTCCCTCACGGGTGAGCATTGCGGTGTCCCTAGAGATGACGTCCTTGCCTTGATTTTTAGAGTCTCCGTGTTTCCTCCCTCTCAGTACACCACAGCCTGGTTTTCTCCCTGGCTTTGGCACAGAAGTCCCTGAAGCTACAAATCTCGGAGGGCCACGTCTGTCATTTTACACAGCAGCGTGGTCCTGTACAAATGGCTATGTGACAATGGGCAAGCCACTTCACTTCTCTGTGTCTCAATTGCCATGACTGGAAAGTGGGGATTATAATACCATTCACTTATGAGGCTTCTAACAAGCACTCCAGCAAGTCCTGTTTGTAAAGCACCGAAGAACAAATAGTGCCTGGTTATCAACAAAAGGAATAGGTGAGCAATTTCTCCCATTGTACTTTCTCCCTGGATTGCCTTCACTTAAATACACATTTGTATGTCCAAAGAACAAACATGACAAGAAAATTGAAATGTCTCACCACTTGGTCTTGGAATCCTTTAATTCTGTCAATAGTTCTTGAGATACTAAAAGATATCTAAAAGATACTAAAAGATATCTCCGTGTGTGTGTGTGTGTGTGTGTGTGTGTGTGTGTGTGTGTAGATTCTTTTAATTCTTTTAATTACACAAAGTCTGTGCTGCTTTGGTTAAGTTTTAATCTGATGTGGAGGCTAACTCACCTTTGTTAACTATTAGCACATGGGTTTCAGGAACACGTGGATAAAATGTAACTAACATTATCTTGGTTCAAATTCCTCTTTTGTGATTGTTGTCTCAGTGAAACTTTGCAGAGTTTTTTTGTTTGCTTTTTCTTAGTTCCAAACTTTCTCACATGGAGACAGAGTGATGCCAAATAAGGTCTGTAGAGACCTCCCTTTGGCTTCTTAGGTTACTGTGCAGAACGTATTTTCATGCACATTGAAGACAGTCCATCAGTTCCTGGCAAGAATTACGTTTTCAAAGCTGCTCTTTCTAATAAGCCTTCCATTTCTCATGTGCAAAATCTCACTGAAGGTAAGAGGCTCTCCCCCATTTGTGGAGAAGAGGGGAAAATTCCATCTGCTATTGCCCCGCTGTGCCCTGACACTTACTTCTACCAGGCCCCTGGACTCTGATTTGGATCAATCATTAAGTCCCAGGGCATGACACAGATAAAAATCTCTCCCTGTCTTCCGGGAGAGAAGTATTTTTATTCCAAAATCACGTAGTACGGGCTTTGAAAAGTAATTCCTAGACTTTGTCTCTGGGCAAGGCATGTCCACGCACATCTGAAACTTTCCATCAGGGCCTTACGTGTTACATTTACTGAGCTTCTGAGCTTTCAAGTTGGTCGCAGTTGAAAAGGAAACCAAGAAGTTTTGCTCTCGTCTGTTCCAGTGAAAAGGAAAATCATAATGCTGTGGGCTGAGCAGGATTCTCAGCGGAAGCTATAGACTGGGTTCCTGGGAGGTGAACCCTGCAGATTTATTGCATAGTACCTAACTGCCACTGGGTGTGGACTCCTTGACCTAAATGTGCTCTCTGAGCTAAGCCTCCTTCACAGAGAGTGGTGAACACAGGAGCGAAAGGTGTGGAAGTGCTAAGGATCAATACTCACTAGCGACCAGAATTTTGGCACATGGTTACCATAGTAACATTGTCAGCCCTGAATGACTGTCATGAGGGGAAAAAATCCTCTTAAAATAAATGACACCAGAAAAGATATGTTTATAAACCTCTCACCAAACACCTATCTGTTCATAAAGTAGAATGTGTTCTTTAAGCTACAGATACACAAAGATTGGGGAAAATTCATGACATGGATTTTTTTCTTGAATGAAAAGAATTCTTAATTCTCATCCCTAAAATACGGTCCATGTGAAATAACTAATACGGATTATTTTTAAAAGGGGGAGAGTTTTGAGGCATTATGGACTTTTACAAGGAGATTTTACACAGTTGTGATATTAAAATTCTTCGCTAAACTACCAATTGCTTATTGAAATTGACAAAATGATACTTGATTGAGAATAAATGCCTACATTTCCTTATGTATAAGTTATATAAATTATTTTAAGACAGATACATAGATAAAACATCATAAAAATTTTGGGGGGAAAACTATGCCAGCCACGTCTTAGATAAAAGCAGTTAGCACAGGCACAGTTTCTGCCTGGTCTTGCAAAGCTCCCAGGGAGCCACAATTTTATTTAGAGCAACAATGTACCCAAGCAAAAATACTCAATTTCATAACCTCCCTTGCAGCTAGAGGTGGCCATATGTTTTAGTCCCAGCCAGTAATGCATAGGCAAGGTCCCTGAGAAGGATATGGTTGGGACACAATTGCCTGTGCTCTTTCACATTCCTGACTGTCTGTTATTTGACTATTTTCCCGAGGGTGTTCGTATAGCATACAGCCTACGAAGACAGAGGTGCTGTCTCTCCAGAGCAAAAGTAAACTTTCTTAGAACCTTAGAAGACATACATGTTTCTCTGCAGAGCAAAGGGCAGGCTTGCCTACTACCGATTATAAGATTTGAAGTCCCTAAGTTCAGGGTTCATTTGTAAAGAACCCACTGTTTGTGCAGGAACTCCTATGGGCCTATCTGTGTTGCCCCATGAGACCTGAGGGCAAGAAGCATTGCCTCCCATATACTGGTGCACATGCTGCTTTGCTGTGTTGTAGTAAAGTCTGTTGTCTCTGACCCAGGCGTCTCCTGTCTGTTGCCAACATCTATGAAGCCATAGCAGGCTAACTTTGCAGCTTGTAATTAGGATAACGTCTCAGATGCTTTATAGTTCTTGACAGGGTATTTCTTCTAGAATAAAAAAATTAAAGTGGAGAAAGCTCTTCCCCCTTTTGCCCTTCTCCCTTCTTCCTGTCATTAGGTGCAACAACTATCCTGGGACCACGAGGTGACAGCAAGAGACAAAGGTTTATATGCTGAAGATGGCAGAGCAGAGAAATGAAGAGCCTGGGTTCCCGGTAGAGTTACTTCGCTAGCCTTGAAGTGTGTGATTTCAGACTTCTTGTCATAGAGGTAAATGAGCCCCTACTTGTTTAAATCAATGTTAATTGGTTTTTTCTAACCAAACGCTTCCCTAGAGTGTGTATCAAATTCTGTGACATTTACAACTTACAGCTAATATGCTGCCACCTTCCTTACTGTTTGATCCTGATTTTACCTGTGCATTAACATTATTGTCTGTATCTTTTATAAACTAATTCAAATCGTTTTGGGAAAGATGAAGGATATAAATCAATTCAGTAAGTATAATTTAAACTTGCGCCAAATGTATTGTTGAACACTCGAAAGTTATCCCTTAAAAAGTAAGAAGCAATAAGAATAGGGCTGTACCATGTTTGTAAACTTTCACCACATGCCATGAGGTTTTTCTCGTCACCAATGCGTAGTCAGCACAAGGGGGTGGCTCATAGTTGGCCCTCCAATATTGGCTGACCAAGTGTTCATGAAAGGTCTCTCTTTTCATGTTTGTTTTTGTTTGTTTGTTTGTTTTTGGTTTTTTTTTGAGACAGAGTCTCACTATGTCGCCCTGGGTGGAGTGCCATGGCATCCCAGCTCACAGCAACCTCTAACTCTTGGGCTTAAGCGATTCTCTTGCCTCAGCCTCCCAAGTAGCTGGGACGACAAGCACCCACCACAATGCCCGGCTATTTTTTGGTTCTAGTTTTCAGGGTTGTTTGGCAGACCTGGGCTGGATTCGAACCCGCCAGCTCTGTTGTATGGGGCTGGTGCCCTAGCCCCTGAGCTACAAGCGCCAAGTCAGGTGTCTCTTATAACCACAGAAAATTAAGATTTAACAGAGAATATTTCAGTATGATAGATCTTTCACTGACTATGATAAATGCCTTAAGAAAGCAGTTGGGCTCCATGGTTCACAGTGCTTGGGAGACTGAGGGGGGGTGGTTCACTTGGGGCCAGGAGTTCAAGACCAGCCTGGGCCATCTTGAGATCCAGTCTCTACAAAAAATAAAAAAGAAGGAAGACTTCACAGCTCAACCTCAAAGAAATAACTCCTCATCTTTGCTTTCAATGAGTACAAAATGCTGTATAATTTAACACTGGGGTCCAAAGAAGCAACTCAGCCTTAGACGCTGGTTCAGTAGGATACCAGAAGTAATGACAATTGTCAACAGGACGTCTTTGAATGCCATGTACAAAAATTAGGTAAACTTTGAAAATTACATCTAGAAGAAAAATTAATGAATACATAAAATGAGAACACAGAAGGGCAGTTCAGATCTTCACACCAAAAATAGGATAACATAAAGGCAGTGTTTGAAATAAGATGAATTATAAACCCCCTCAGTGTACCTTCTGTACGTGTTATAACTCCTTATCTCTATTGCAAACCCTTAGCTCCGAGACCATCCCTAGAATGGATATCCTCAGTAGGATTTCTACTTACAAAGCTGTTAAAACCATAATGCGATACCATTTCATACTCATTAAAACGTCTATTCCTTTTCTAAAAAAGGAAAATAACGCATGAGCAAGGATGCGGAGATATTGGAACCCTTGTTTATTGTTGGTGAGAATGTGAAATGGTGCAGCCACTGTGGGAAATAGCGTACGGGTTCTCAGAAATTAAACATAGAATGACCGGGCTTCCATAATTCCACTCCTAGGTAGATACTCAAAAGAATTAAAAATAAGACTTGAACAATGTTCATAGGAGTATTATTTTCAATACCCAAAGGTGAAAACAACCCGACACCATCAGATGGACAGATAAACAAAATGTGACATAGACACACAGTGGGGTGTTATTCAGCCTGAAAAAGGAATGAAATTCCTGCCCTCCACGCTACGACATGGCGGAACTTTGAAAATGTCATTGAAGTAAAATAAGCCAGATGCAAAGGGGCAAATATTACATGATTCTATGTATATAAATTATCTAGAACAGGCAAATTCGTAGAGGCAAACAAGAGCAGGGGGTGAGAAAATAGGAGTTGTTGCTTCCGGGGTACAGAGTTTCTGTTTGGGGTGATGCAAAATTCCTGGAAATGCATGTATTTAAGAAGGTACTTAATGCTACTGAATTATACACTTAACAATTGTTGAACTGGTAATTTTTATGTTATATATATTTGAACACAATAACAAAAATGTATGAAAAAAAATTAAACCAAGAAGATGGGTTGTGTTTGTGTTTGGAAGAGAAAATAGAACAGTTTTTTTTTTTGTTTGTTTTGTTTTTTGAGACAGAGTCTCACTCTGGCCCCTTGAGTAGAGCGCTGTGGCATCATAGCTCATAGCAACCTCAAACTCTTGGACTCAAGTGATTGTCTTGCCTCCGTTCTTCTATTTTTAGTAGAGATGGGGTCTTGCTCTTGCTCAGGCTGGTCTCACACTCTTGAGCTCAAGCAATCCACTCACCTCGGCCTCCCAGAGTGCTAGGATCACAGGTGTGAGCCACTGCGCCCGATCCTAGAACAGACTTTTAAATTTTGTTTCTGGATTTTTGTTTTGTCTTTGCTTTCATTAAGCCCTGCCCATTCTGTGAAGGAGACAGCCCCACACACTGCAAAGCCGGTCAGTGTGGGTTTGACTAGTTTTGTGCCTTAGGAGAGCCTGTCATTTGGAAAGATTTTACTTTGGCAAATTTATTCCAATTCTTCAACTCTCAGGAGTGTGTATCATTGAAGCCCCCTCACTCCCTCCCGCACCCCTCGCGTGTGTTGGGCCAGAAATTGCTTGTGAGCATATTATTTTAGGATTTCTTCCACTTCTATCATCTGCTTATTTTCCTTCCTGCATATTTCATAACGTGGCATAGAGATTTCTGATTCAGCAGTTAAAATAGTCTGTGCATTAGTTATCACTTCCTTGTGACCCACTTTATGTACAATTACTCATTCTGGCATTGAAAGTTTAGGCTTCAAAAAATTTTCCAAAATATGTGTCTGTGCAAAAAAAAAAGAGGGGAAAAGATATTGACTGAATGTCTGTTGCCAACACTCTCAGGGCCCAAGGGTGGGCCTGAGGTTCCCAGCCATCATTCTCCTGCAAACACTCTCAAATTCTTATTCCATGCCCATAATTCTACTTTTTCACCATTCTCACTCTCTTTCCTTTTTTTTTGGCCTGGGCCAGGTTTGAACTCACCACCTCCAGTATATGGGGCCAGCGACCTACTCCTTTGAACCACAGGCACTGCAGCTGTGCTGCTCAGAGAGGTGGCTCACAACTGTAATCCCAGCACTCTAGGAGGGTGGATTGCTTGAGCTCAGGAGTTCAAAACCGGCCTGAGCAAAGGTGAGACACTATTCTCTACTAAAAATAGAAAAACTAGCCAGGCATGGTGGCTGATGCCTATTGTCCCAACTACTTGGGAGGCTGAGGCAGGAGGATCACTTGAGCCCAAGAGTGTGAGGTTGCTGTGAGCTATGATGCCACAGCACTGTACCCAGGGTGACAGACTGAGTCTCTGTCTCAAAAAAGAAAGAAAAAAAGAAAAAACTCTATGCATCCACCAAACACTCCAGCTGCTGTGCAGCACAGTGCTAATTGCTGTGGGGACACAAAGAACAGTGGGACAAGGTCCCTGCTTTTAGGAGACTTATGTGCCCTTAACGTTTCTCTCCCACTTCAGTGTAGTACAAGTAAATCTGAACCAGAGCATCAGATTCGGTAGGTCTGTGCTTTTAACAGTTCCCTGGGTAGTTCTGGTCGGAACCTTTGAGCACGCTTTAAGAAACACTGTGGTTAGTGAGGAGGCAGTAGAATATTTTGTGTGCTGGATTGAGGCAAACCCAGAGCAGAGTGACCCCAGGGGAAGAAGAGACAAGGTTGGCTGGAGAGACAAGATGAGGGAAGGCTCCCTGGGACAGGAAAGTAGGCAGGTGGGAGACAAAGCAGGCCCTGTCCCCCGCTGCCCCTCAGTGCTGGACGTGAGGGCAGGACATCGGGTCACCTTCCTCCTACCCAGGGCCTTTGAAGGATTGGTGAAGGGCAAGGACTTCTGGGACAAGGGGGAGATACTCTTACCTCTGAGGGGATCCCAGGTGCCCCAGCTCCAGACCAACTTGCTAGCAGAGCCCCAGGGAAAGGCCTTCAACCTCTCCGGCCTCAGCTGAGGGATGATATTACCTGCTTTGCAGCATTGGTATAAGAATTACCAGCCAGTGTGTGTAAAACCCTTGGCACACAGTTACCACTCAATCCATGGTGGCTGGTGTTATTTTAATTAATCTAGGTTTTTCTTTAACATAGATTTCTACAAGTGGGATGAGTAGAACAAGGAAGGTAAGTGTTAGTAAATGGTACATAAACTATGTGCAATTTTATAAACTTTTAAGTTTAGAAAGATTTAGCTATTAGAATATATATCAAGGTCTCAGCAGTGGGAGGCATTAGCACTCTGGATGGGAGTGACAACTGGTTCCTCAATGTTCTTTTTGATGAATTGATACATGGTGGCACTATGCTCTTCCTCTTCCTCTTCCTTCCTCTCACCTTCCTCCTCCTCCTCCTCCGTCTCTTTCTTCTCTTCCTCTCCCATGACACATACCCACTTATGCCCTGGCTTGTTTCAATGCCTTTCTTAAATTACAAAAAAAAATTTTTTTTTTTTTTTTAATTTTTTAGAGACAGAGTCTTGGTCTATTTCCTGGGCTGAAGTGCAGTGGCATGATCATAGCTCACTGCCACCTCAAACCTCCTGGGCTCAAGCAATCCTCCTGCCTCAGCCTCCCTGATAGCTGGAACTATAGGCACCCAACACCACACTTGCCTAATTAAAAAAAAATTTTTTTTTTCCAAGATGAGGTCTTGCTATTTTGTCCAGTTTTGTCTCAAACTCCTAGCCTCAAGCAATCCTCCCACTTCAGTGCTGGGATTACAAGTATGAGCCATTGTACCCAGCCTGAAAATTCCTACAAATTAACATCCTCCCTCACACCAGGAGATCTATAGTAAATTGCAAATATGTTAACTACAAAATGCAACTCTTAGACCCAACTAGCACACCCTGTCCCCAGTTTATTGATTAGATTGGCTGGCTGTTAACACCTGGCCCAGAAGAAGGACTGGTGGAAGGTCTAGGTCAGGCTACCATCCCAGAAAGGCAAGCCCAGGGTAAGAGTGGTGGCTGTGGGGGGTTCCTGAGAGCTAGGAACAACAGGTGCTTCAGATAAGGAAACCAGAAACCAAAGTGGTGAGCTGGTTTCCAAAGAAGTCCTGGAAAGGAAATGGCCGCCCTGTTGTCTAAGATGGCTCGTGTTCAAATGCTGGAAGCAGAGAAATGAACCAATGGACCTTTTGATATCCCTTGAACAGTTCTACGAAGGCCCAGTTATTGCCGGAAAGAAAGATCCCGAGAATTCAGGTTCCATCTTTGTGCACACCTGTTTTTCTTGTCACATGTTTTAGACCAGAGGGCTGCAGTTTATGCTAGTGAATTGCAAAGTGCTGGTGAGTAAATCACCCCAAAAGCAATTCTAAAATCCCAGAGTAGGTACCACGACAGTTTGGAGTGACTCATAAAAAAGTTTCCTAAATAAAAACTTTTTTTAACTTGATTATCTTATTACTTAGCTGTATGTATTACCCCTGACGACAGAGTTGTTGTTAGGTCTCATTCCCACTGATACATTTTCATACCATAATCTAACTCTCCTTTCTTGGAAAAATGCTTTGAGAGATTAATATTTCTGAAATGCAACTCTGTTGCTTTGGCTTTTCCTAAATTCCCTGAATTACAGTTTAGGGCAGAAAATCTTTTTTCTCTAGAGCTCAGAGCAGTCTCTAATTCAGAATACAACCTTCAAAATCCACATTTTAAGAAACAGATTTCCAGTTCAAGGAGTTAGAGTCTCAGTAGAAGAAAGGATGCCCAAGTTGTCAACATGTCCACAGGGCCACACAAAGGCTGTCCTTGTCTTGCATTTATTATAACCAAAAAAAAAAAAAAGAGAGAGAGAGAGAGAGAAACCCAAGGCAAAGGACCTGCTGGGCCATAATCCCTCTAGTACGCACTCCATCTGCCAGGCCATAATCCCTCTAATACGCACTCCCTCCAACATCACCATTGATCAGAGCCACTCTGGCCAGCTTCTTTATGTTCCACAAACACATCTAGAAGGAAATAATGTTATATTCCTTCTTCAAAAGACAAAAGGAGTGAGGGATCTAAATACCAATAAAGTGCCAGCTACTCAGAGCTGCGAAGTTTTCACAGAGCCCAGTGTTCATAAATTCTTTTTTTGTTTGTTTGTTTAAGAGAAAATCTCACTCTGTTGCCTTGAGTTGAGTGCCATGGGATCATAGCTCACAGTGACCTAAAACTCTTTGACTCAAGAGATCCTCTTGCCTCAGCCTCCCACGTAGCAGGGACTACAGGTGCATGCCACAGAGCCCAGCTGTTTTTTTTGTTTGTTTGTTTGTTTGTTTGTTTTTAAATAGAGATGGAGTCTCTGTTGCTCAGACTGGTCTCAAACTCCTGAGCTCAAGGGATCCTCCTGCCTCGGCCTCCCAGAGGCAGCCAAATCTAAGGTACCTGGGGCAGTACTATAAGAATGTTACCTAAACTGCATGTCTGCAGAATAAATGGGAAAAGGCCTTGGCCTGGTGTAAACAGGCAGGTGAGCGCCAGCAGCAGAGCAAGTGGGCATCAGGCAAGGCAGCAAGGGGTACAGTCCTGGAGGGGTGGTGGTGCTTCCTCTGCTGAGCAGGGTGGCGAGAGGGTCATCTGCAGAGCTGGGAACAGAGCTGGGACCCCTCCGTTAGGTCCACCTTTCTGCTCTCCTGCTTGCTCTCCTGGAGTGCACCTCACTTGTTCCTGCAGGTCCAATTTGCATCACAGCTAAGGGCTCTAAGAGCTCATCCTCATCCTCATCCTCGGGGTCCGGGCTCAGCGTCCTCCTCTACCATCATCTCTGAAGGAGGCTACACGGGCACCTCCCACTCAACCTTCCCCAGTGGAATGTTTCTCCTTCCTGCTGAAACACAGCCTCCTCTCCACTCTTAGTGCATGGGGGGGGGGGGGGGCTCAATCCGCTCACTAGGAACCCTGCCCACATCCCCCATGTCTTGTCGATCACCAAGTCTACCTACTACCTAAGCCACCTCAACCACCACTGTGGAGGTCAGGCCACTGTCCCCACTCACTGCATTGGTGTGGCAGCCTCCCCACCCCACTGGCTTCCCTGCCTCTAGTCTTGTCCCCCTCAAGTCCAGCCAGGGAGATTTTCCCAGTAAGGAAGGCTGAGTACTCTTTCAAGCCTCTTTCTATGTCTCAACACGCATACAATCTGTTCAAGACCTGAACTTGGCATTGGAGCTTACAGATAGATCTATTCAGAAATGTAGCCTTTTAAAAAGTGACTTTATGAGCTACCTACAACTCACACCAAGGCATACAGAATAGGACGCACATGTACCCACTCTTTTTTTTTTTTTTTGCAGTTTTGGCTGGGGCTGAGTTTGAACCCGCCACCTCCAGCATATGGGGCCAGCACCCTACTCCTTTGAGCCACAGGGGCTGCCCAACCGACTCTTAACTTTACAAACAAAACCTTAGCAGGATGGTCGAAGCTCCCTGTGGACCCCCAACCCCCTTCCCCTCCCATAGAAGTAACTGCTATTCTGGACTTCCCATTATCCCTGTTCTTTGTAATTGCATGTAACACAGTGTCCTCATTTTGTTATAATGCACCCATTCTTCCCCAGGAGCTTGTCTTGCTGGGGGAATTTTCGTGCAGTCCAGGAAATGCCATGAAGAGAAACTTTAACACCATTGTCCCTACAGGTGTGTTCTTAGGTGGTTGTTCTTTCCTCTGCTGCTCTCAAAGATGACCCAATAACTCCTTTGGTGGGAGGGGTGTTGTCCTCTGTGACCTTATGGGTGGAGTCTGGAGAAATGATGTTTTGGTACTTCTGAACCCAGATCGTAAAGGCACTGGCAAATTCCTCCTCCTCTGAGCTGGAAGCCATCCACCATGTAAGAAGCCCAACTACCCTGAGATCGCCACGCTGTGAAGACACCCAGACTATCCACACAGTCTATGTGAAGAGAGAGGGGCCCAGCCAGCCAGCTCAGCCAGCTTCCTCCAAAGGATGCTGATGCTCTAGGAACAGAATAATCAACTGGATGAACTCAGCTGAGAACACAGAACTACAAGAAATGATAAAATATAGTTTTAAGCCACTAAGTTTGAGTGTCTTACTATTCAGCAAGAGCTGAGTGAAACACTGTGTTTGTCACCACTGCCCACCTGTGCTTCATGCTCCAACAGCTCAGACCAGCTTGTGCCTCTGCATATGCCGATTGTATCTGACTTTCATACCTTTATTCGAGCTACAGTCTCTGTCTCCACCTTTCTTCTTTGCCTGGCTCACTTTGGGTCTGCCTTTGTCTCATTTGCTCTAGCCACCCATGACACCTAATACAAATCACTATCATTGTACTAACGTCACATGATAGCTGTTTCTCTATGTAGCTGCCTCCCAAAGTGGGCTGTAACTAGTTTTCTTCCTCAGCTTTGAGACATCTCTTGCTGTGGAAATGTGAGCAAGACCCTAAAACTCCTTCTCTCAGTTTCCCTATTTTGGGGATATATATTTCCCTACATATTCCTGATATATTCCCTATTTCAGGGGGTTCATTTCATTTTGTTGTCTGTAACAGAAACCCAGCCTCAGTGAGTTGATCAGAGAATGATTGATTTCCTTCACATCACAAGTCTGAAGGTAGACCTTCCAGGGAGATCCGATGGCTTTATAATGTCTGAAATAGCCTAGGTTCCTCTTGTCTTCCTACTCCACCACCCTCAGTATGTGGCCTTCCTTCCCACGGTTGCCTCAAGGTCACAATAAGCTGCTACCAGCTTCACATCTACATTTCAGGAAGGGAAACAAAACAAGAGGGGAAGGGGCAGTGCCCAAAAGCAATATGTTTCCAGAAGTCCTCAGAAGACTCCCACTCAAGTCTTAATGGCCACAGCGTATCACATGGCCACCCGCAGCTGCAGCAGAGGCTGCGGCCATCACCCAGAGAGCCCGAGCTTTATGTAGAAGCAGTAACTGTGTAGGGTTGTGTCTCTGTAAGGGACAAGGAGAGCACAGATGTCAGGTAACACCTGGTAGTGTCTGTCTCATTCCCCACCGATAAAAGTGGGGTTTAGAACCTACCTCACAGAGAGGCAACTGTTTTCCTTAGTATCAAGGACATAGTAAGCATTTGATAAAAAAAAAAAAAAAATCTATTCTTGCATTCCCAGATAGGACACTTAATTCTAACATCCCAGAGTTTTTTCCCTGAGGGGCAGAAAATTAGCTCAAGCAGTTGTCCCACTCTGTCTGTAATTCTTCTGCAATAAATTTGCTTCTGATGATTAACAAGCCTTTTCTCAATAGTCTATTCAACTATTAATAAATCCAAACTGGATTGTCATTATGACTCTTCACTTACAAAGTGTGACCCAGAAAAAAACCAAGGTTGGAGAGACACAAAGGCAAATGAGCTGTTTTCGTTGCTTTGTGGCTACAGTGCCGCATACTTCATTTCTGATTCATGGAACAACATCCAGTACACAGAAGTCAGCCAGGTCCTGTGACAGGCCTGGGACCAGGCAGTTTACAATAAAGTCCCAGGGCTTCAGTCCCGGGGTCCTGGAAGACTGTGACAGCAGGGAGACTTCTCTTTGCTGGGAACCTGCTCTGTGAATCTGCTATCCTCCTCTCCCCTACCGCTTTGTTTGTTTAAGCAAGTTATTAAAGATTTCTGTATTGGTTAGGAAATTTTTGTTTATTTGTTTGCAAGGGGAACAGTAGGAACACAACACAAAACGATTTAGTAAAAAGGTGAATTTATTGGCTTGAATGACGAAAACGTCCAAGAGTAGAGTTTCAAGCACAACTGGCTGCCAGCTCTCAAATGGAAGATCCTGGAATCTCTCTCCATCTCTCAGATTCATCCTCCGTGGCAACAAAACAGGTCCTTAGAAGTTTCTGAAGGACAACCCCCCAGCTCAGGACGCCTTTTGCTTGACAGCTCCAGGACTAGCCCTGCCCCCTCGCTTGGGTCACGTGCTCGGCCTGAGCCAATCCCTGCTCTGAGGAGATACAGCTCTTTCATTGGCCAGTCTGGGTCACGTGCCCTACCTGCAGTCCAGGTGAGGCCTCCCTCAAACCAGGTGGGCCGAGAGTCAGAGAAAGACAATCCTCCAAGCAGTGTTGTTGTTTTTTTTTTAATCTCATGGCACACTTGAACCTATACTCAAACTTCGGAGGCACACTTAAATGATATTGATAAAAAAAAATAAAGAGTAAAAAAGAAAAGAATATATTTACTATGCTTTGAACTTCTTTCGGAAATAATTTAATTAATGGCCTTTAAAAATATTCAAGACACACTGGTTGAGAACCACTGTTTCAAAGAATGGTTGCTCCTGTCCCAGAAAAATATGCCACATCCAGGCGCTGTGACATTATTAGATACAGATATTACTGAACCTTAACACAGCAGTAACACTGTACAAAGCCGTTGACACTCTTTCCACCTGTCAATATCCTTATCATTTTTCAGACTCATTTCACATGCCACCACAGACATCTTTCTAATGAGATTGATTTTCCATCCGCACCTAGTTTTTCTCTCGGTCCTGTGGCACGCACGTATCTTGCTGTGGGTTGGGGTGAGTCACACACCCACTGGCCTCCGCCCCTAGCAGAGCCGGGCTGGGCACGCCTCCCATTCAATCCAGAAGCGCCCCGCCCAGGACCGCCAGGCCTCGGAATGAAAAGAATGCGGGATGGAGAGAAGGGCAGAAACACAGCTCCCTCCGGGAAGAAACCCATCCACGGGGCAAAACTGGATTTTGGAGATCAGGCCGGCTTTTTTTTTTTTTTTTTTTTAAGTCATACTATAGTTGTCTTTCTTTGCTGTGCACGGAGAACATGTTCGAACCTTAAGATGGGAGAAGTCTTTAAGTTTCATGTCCTGAATTAATTTGAAAAAAAGAGGAAGGGGTTGGGGGAAGGAGGGGCAGAGAGAAAGACGGAGTTGTGAGATGCCCCCCTCCTTTCAATAAACAAAAGTGCAAATACCCAGATGCTTTTTACACCCCCCCACAGCCCCTCCCCTGGGTGAGCAGTTTATTAATAAATTCAGAGCCTTTCCATACTGCTCCTACTTTTACAAACTGTTTCCTCGCCTGTGGCTGGTGGCTTCACTCCAGGGACACACCCCCTGGGGAAGAGGGAACCGACGTACCAAGACCCTTCCAGGGTCACCCTAGCTTGCAGGCACCTGCAGATTTCCCTTGAATGTTTCCTGTTCAACTTAACAAGTTCTAATTATGTGAACTAATATTTATTCACTATTAAACAATGCTTACTCTCCTAAAAGACAGACTCCAAAAGACTGGGATTATGCAAGCCCAGAAAAACCTAAATGTTTATGCAAACGTGCTCCTGTTCTCCTGCCCCCTGCCATCTTCCTGCTCCATCATTGCCCATCTTCTGCCTTTTGGATATCTACTTTGGATATCTGGTCTTCTCATCTAAACCAAAGACCACAAGTTCTCTCTTTTCAATTTCTAACTACCCTTGGTGGAAGCAGAACTAAATTCCCCTCCTGCAAACACCTCATCTTTTTGTGCAGAAACAGCCTCTGTTGGCTCCTGGGTGACGGTGACCCTAGCAGAGCTGCCGGGGTGCTTCCCTTTCTGTGGCTTCTGGGTCCAGTTTCTAAACCGGAATTTGAGGACTGTCTGAGAAAATCTCAGATGTATGTTTCTCAATTCTTGTCAAGCATATCTCATACTTTGTTCCACTGCCAAGTTTCTCCCTCACAATTCGGACATGTTTGTCCCAAAACACACTCATTTCCCATAACCAAAAGAGCCTGGTGTGTAGGTAGGTGGGGCTTTAGAACTTAAGAGATATAAAGATGGAAACTGGTTACTTCACTTACTGAACTGATACTTCAGTTATTATGATAGTGAAGTCTCAAGAGTTCCCAAAGTATGGTTTTTGGTGGTTGTTAGAGTCCAGTGCCCTTATTTTGAGTTTAGAGATGATGCTAGGTCCCTGCTGCTGCCCCCGCCCAACATGCACGTACATCACGCACATCAGGCTGCCCACGTGGAGAGACATCTAGAGAAAAGAAAGCAAGAACCAGTCCCTCAACCAACTGTGTTATCACAGAAGCGAGCTGCGTTATCACAAAGTAGGCTGAGAAAGGAGTGTGCAAGCTCCCTTTCTTTGACAATGGGGCCTGGGTGAAGAATACCAGAAGTCTGAGCCACACCAGAAGTTCTTAGTGTGGTTGGTAGATGTTTAACAAGGCAAAACACACACTCCTCCTCTTCTCTAAACTACTTTAATGAGGCAAAATGCACGTCCTTCCTCGTCTCTAAACTAGTTCCATGACGATGGTGGCATGAAAGGCTTTGGCTTTCAATACACATCAGATATAAATAACTGCTTCTGATGGCCTCAAACCTGACTTCCCCAAACTCGGGGCTTCACTTCCCCCAGTGCATAGTCAAATATACCTGTTCCTCCTAAAAACAGCATATTACCTTCTCCTGAGTAAAATATCCTCAGATATTTCTGAGGCAGATCCTGAAGGAAAGCAAAACCAGTGTGCCTACCAGATCAGTTGCACTTACATGCAAGATTCTCCATCATACTTCTCCAAAGACACTGACCTACGAATCTAGATATGTGATTCTTGAAATCAAAGAAAACCTGCCATGTCCTGTTCTTTAATCACTGCCTGAAGTTATAAACAGTTCAGCTGTGAAACATACCCATGCAGACAGTGCTGTGTGTACGGCGCATGTGCACGCATGCGCACACGCACAGCACCGTGTGTAACAAACAGTAGAGAACTCCGCGCTTTCATGGTAGGCACCAGCCAAATCCTTAAATTGTGAGGCTAAGAACGCAAGCAGCAAAACTTGTGATTTCAGGCCACTTTGGATTGTATTTCTGGAGCTCGGCCAGCAGAGCAATCTCCAAGAAAAGCAGCTCAGACAGTTGCACATTCAGCTCTCCAGCCTTAACCCAGGCTCTTTGTCAAGCTAAGCGGGATGTTTCTTGTCCTGGCCCCACCTCGAGCTCCAGTCCTATAACATGTGAACTCAATAGCAAGGAATCGGCCTCCACCAGGAATGTGTAAGGAAAGAGGAACAAAACCACCTCATGCCGTGAGCAGCTGCATGTTCTGAGCACAACCAACAGCGCGCTGGGCGCTGCTAACTAACAGGCACGACAAGGTGGTGAGCCATCTCAGACTGAGGAGGGAAGGGACCAAGTTCAAACGCACTTCTCCCAAGTGTGACCCCTACACCAATCACCCACCCAGCCAAGAAAATACTTTCCTCCAAGTGGGCAGCCTTCATCAAAGGAGCCAAGTGTATAAGCAGAGCTGACCTAGAGGATTTGTAATAAGTTCAAACTGGACCCTCTCTGAACTGGGGGTGGGTTCACAGCACACAATCCATTTTGGGGGCCGTCTGCTCAGATTGGGAGGAGCTGGAGTACTGGGAGGGAAGAAAACCACGGTGAGTACCTAACCTGAGAACCTGGGCCCAGTGTGTGGTCTCACTACCCTGAGGCTTTCAGAAAGAAGTCTTTCTTCCTCATTAGAGTATTGGGCCATGAGAACTGAACTTTTAATTTCCATAAATACATAGTAAATAAATAAATAGTACTTGAGCATTTATATGCATGGTATTGAGAGTGGCAACCTCCACGTAGACCAGTGTTGTTCAACCTTTTTATCTCCCAGCACCCTTGAACCTATAGTTAAACTTTGGAGGCACACTTAAATTATGTTGATCAAAAAAAGATTAAAAAAAGAATACACGTTTTGTGGTTTGAATTTCTTTTGAAAGTAATTTAATTAATCTCTAAAATTTTTAATTTTAATTTTAATTTTAAATTTTTGCAGCACACCTAAGATCCTCTCAGGGCACACTGGTTCAAAATTACTGATTTTCAACTCAGGCTTAATTTAGGGGAGACTATTCTGAAGTCAAATCTTTTTTTTTTTTCTTGACAGTTTCTTAGGCCTTTGATGTTATCACCTGCTTTGAGATTTTTTTAAAAAAATAAATATTAAAAAATATATTGGCATCCCAGCTACTCGGGAGGCTGAGGCAAGAGAGTCGCCTAGGCTGAGGAATTGGAGGTTGCTGTGAGCTGTGACACCACGTACTCTACAGAGGGTGATAAAGTGAGACTCTGTCTCTACAAAAAATAAATAAATATAATAAAAAATATATATATTTGCAGTAAATGGTGTAATTTTACTCTTCTCCCAAGTGTTACATAATAAATTAACCTCTACCTCTCACCCTCACTCCCATACTACTTTAAAAACGTGATGTGGGCTCAGCGCCTGTAGCTCAAGCAGCTAAGGTGCCAGCCACATACACCAGAGCTGGGGGGTTTGAATCCAGCCGGGGCCTGCCAAACAATGACAGCTACAACCAAAAAATAGCCGGGTATTGTGGCAGGCGCCTGTGGTTCTAGCTACTTGGGAGGCTGAGGCAAGAGAATGGCTTAAGCCCAGGAGTTGGAGGTTGCTGTGAGCGGTGACGCAACAGCACTCTACCCAGGGTGACAGCTTGAGGCTCTGTCTCAAAAAAAAAAAAAAACCAAAAACCTGATGTAGAAGGCCAGGTGTGCTGGCTCATACCTATGATCTCAGCATTTTGGGAGGTCCAGGCAAGAGAATTGTTTGAGGCCAGGAGTTCAAGATTAGCCTGGGCAATGTAGTAAGACCCCATCTCTGTAAAAAAAACTAAAAAAAAAAAATTTTCTGGGTGTGGTAGTGGGTGCCTATAGTCCTAGCTACTCTGGAGGCTGAGGCAGGAAGATCACTTGAGTCCTGGAGTTTGAGATCAGTAAGCTATGAGCTATGATCTTGCCACTGCATTTTAGCCAGGGTGCCTGGGTGACAGAGCAAGAGGCTATCTCAAAGGAAAAAAAATTGTGAAAATCAAAATGAAAAAAGTATTAGAAGGAAACAAAAGAGAATATTTTGTATTCTTGATCTAGATATTGGAGAGACTTTCTAAGCAAGATATGTAATCTCAGCACTCGGGGAGGCCCAACTGGGTGAATCACTTAAGCTCAGGAGTCTGAGACCAGCTTGAGTAAGAGTGACACCCGGTTTCTACTACAAAAATAGCGAGGCATTGTGGTGGGTGCCTATAGTCCCAGCTTCTCAGGAAGCTGAGGCAAGAAGATTTATTGAACTCAAGAGACTGAGGTTGCTGTTAGTGGCACTAACTCTACCCAAGGTGACAGAGTGAAACTCTGTCTCAAAAAAAGAAAATTATAGATTTGTCCACATAATATTTTTAACTTCTGTGAAATAAAAGGACCTATAAACAAAGACAAGGAGAGAATATTTACAGCAGATATACCACCTAGTTAATATCTGAAATAAATGGAACACTTACAAATTAATAATAA
This sequence comes from Loris lydekkerianus, assembly GCA_963574355.1. Taxonomy (NCBI): domain Eukaryota; kingdom Metazoa; phylum Chordata; class Mammalia; order Primates; family Lorisidae; genus Loris; species Loris lydekkerianus. The sequence continues at coordinate 33,147 of CAUYPK010108124.1, read as the reverse complement.
TACATAAACCACCCAATAATAAAAACACAAAGAATATTCACAGGAAATTCACAAATACAACTGGTCACATTGAATCAAGCATTGCTCAAGACCTCAAAATTTCATTCCTAGAAACATACCCAACAGAAATGTATGACCATGTATAATAAAAGGTATGCACAAGAGTGCTCATGGTAACATCATCCATTAATAGCTAAAAGTTGGAAACAACCCAGATTCCATAAAAAAATAAATTGTGATGTGTCCACCTAATGGAATAAGCAATGTAAATGAATATATTATAGCTATACACAAGAACATGAATAAGACAGCATGCATAGCTCAGTGGGTAGGGCACCAGCCACATACACCGAGGCTGGCAGTTTCGAACAGGCCTGGACCTGCTAAAACAACAATGACACTTGCAACAACAACAAAAAAATAGCCGGGCGTTATGGTGGGCACCTGTAGTCCCAGCTACGGGGAGGCTGAGGCAAGAGAATCACTTAAGCGCAAGAGTTGGAGGTTGTTGTGAGCTGTGACACCACAGCACTCTACCAAGGGTGACAGCTTGAGACTCTGTCTCAATAATAATAATAATAGTCCTAAACATAAGGTTGAATGAAGAAAGTCAGATGCAAAAGAATACATGTTTGTTTGATTGTATTTATACAACGTTTGAAGTTAGGCACAACTAATCTACAGGGGTTAGATGTCAGGACAGTGTTTACTTTGGGGAAGGTAGGTCTTTGGAGGGTAAGAGTCTTCTTTTGAGGAGAAAGTCTGATAATTATATTTCTTTACCTGCGCAGTGGTTACAAGGAAGGGTTCACCTGTGTTAATTCATTGAGCAGTGCGGTTATGATTTATACATCTTTTCCATATTTTTATACTTCAAGAAAAATGTTCCCCAAAGTCTAAAGGGTTGATAAGCCTATGCTGAGATGCGAAACCTAACTGTTAAGTCAGGAAATGCAATTTAAAGGGACATCGTTTTTCTGCACATGAGGGTGGCAATTTCCTTAAAAAAACTGATAATGTTCGTTGTTAATGAGTACAATCATGACTATTTAAATTAAAGCAGAATTTTTGGAAACTTAATATTATTTTCCAAACATTTACATGTGCATGCCCTTTGATCCAGAGATTCCACGTGTCGTAAATACAGCCTTCAGAAACACTCATACAAATTTGTCTGCAAGAATGTTTGTTGCAGCGTTGTTTGTAATGGGGAGAAAAATGGAACCATCTGTGTGTCCTTTGCTAGAGTAGTGGGTAAAAAACTGTGATACATCTAGGCCTTCTGGGAGGAATGTAGCCATTACAGACAATGGGGTTTGCTGGGTAGAAAGGAAGCCTGTATGCACTGACGCAGAAAGAGATACAGGGAACATTGTTAAGTTAAAAGAAAAAGTAAGTCAGCGAATATGACGTGCTGGGAAATCTCATTTACGCAGATATAAATGAGCCTCATGTAAACATTAGAAACCACACAAAAAATTTAAAACAAGAAAAAAATAAAACCTGATGTGGCTCATTTACCTAAATATTCAACAAATGTTACCACAAAACAAATTTAACCTCTCCCTGGAGAAGTTACATGCACTTATGAGAACTCTCTGGAACTGTCCGTCTGCATCAACCTAGAATGAATGGACCGCAGCGGGAACTCTCCTTCCACCGCCTCCTAGAAGGGGCCCCTGAGAAAGGCCAGCTCCCACACAGGCCTGGGCAGCAGCACCTGGAATCTCTCCAGGCCTTTGTGCTTCTGAAGCACTTTTCAATAATTAACTAATCGCCTGAAGTGTGGGGCGGGCCACAGCTCCCACAGACTCAGAGCTCCCTCCTGCCGGCCCTGCTCTGGGACACAAAGGCGTCCCCTGAACACGGACACTGGGCAGCTCCTGCCTTACCTCAGCCCCCAGACTCAGGGGCCCAGAGGGCCCAGAACAAGAGAGCCGGCTGTGTGCTCCTGGAAAAGTTATACTACCCCCTACCTGAACTTCCACCCCTCTTCTCCCTCACCTTCCTCCCCCAGGCTGAGGAAGAACATTCCAGCAGGCAGCTGCAGAAATCACATCTCAACACTGTTGCTTTCAACTCAGCCCCTCTTCATGCCAGGACCCTATGAACCACAGAAAAATATATAAGTCCTGTCTTCCTTTTCCTTTCTTTTGTTCTTTCTTTCTTTTCCTTTTTCTCTTTTCTTTCTGGTATAAATAAAATAAACAGCAGGAGTAGTTTCTGTTTCAATATGCTCAAACAACTGGTGTCTGGAGTGATGGTTCCCAGTCTTTGGAATTTAACAAACCATTACAATTTCAAAAACTCTTTGAGAAACTGGCATTGGATTGCTAATTTTTATTTTTCCAAGCACAGACATTTAAAAAGCAACCTGAGGTTGGGCGCCTATAGCTCAGTAGTTAGGGCACTGGCCACATGATCCAGGGCTTGTCAGTTCGAACCAGCCCAGGCCTGCTAAAAAAAATGGTCAGGTGTTGTGGAGGGCACCTGTAGTCCAGCTACTAGGGAGGCTAAGGCAAGAGAATGACTTGAGAGCGGCGCCTGTGGCTCAAAGGGGTAAGGCACCAGCCTCATATGCTGGAGGTGGCGGGTTCAAACCCAGCCTTGGCCAAAATCTGCAAAAAAAAAAAAAAAGAGAGAATCGCTTGAGTCCAAGAGTTGGAGGTTGCTGTGAGCTATGAGCACAGCACTCTACCGAGGGTGAAAAAGTGAGACTGTCTCAATATAAATAATATAAATAAATAAATAAATAAATGAAAAGCAACCTGAACAGTTATCATTCCCATCGCTTCTTAAATGCATGGGCACCCTAACACCAAAATGACATATATAACAGATTTTAAAACAGCACTGCCAGTTTAATACACTCTGAGCTACAACAATTCACACGTAGTTCATGTAGACCGGGGAATTTTCCTCACAGACTGGCATCAATCCCTTGGAAAAGACCGGCAAAGACTAAACCCTAGGTTTTCAAACCTGGCCACGCCTAAGAAAGATAGGAAGGCATTTAAAAAAAATACAGATTCCAGGTTCCCACCCTGTCCTGACTACAACGGCCTCTCAGGCTTTCTAAGGGTGGGCCCTCATATATGTATTTAAAAAACACTTTTTACTGTGGTAAAATGTACATAATATAAAATTTACCACTTTGACCACTTTAAAGCACATAATTCAATGGTATTAAGTACAATCACAATGTTGGGTATCCTACACCATTATCCACTTCCAGAACTTTTCATGATCGCTAACAATTGTTAAGCAGTGATTCCCGTCCCCTTCCCCCAGATCCTGGTAATCTCCATTCCTCTCTCCATTTCTATGGCTCTGCCTACTTTAGGCACCTCATATAAGTGGAATCATATAATACCTGTCCTGTCGTGTCTGGCTTGTTTCCCTCAGCATAATGCTTTCAACAGTCATCCCTAGGGTAGTGTGTGTCAGACTGCCCTCTTTTTTATGGCTGAATCATACTACGTTGTATGGAAATGCCACATTTCCTTCACGCATTTGAATGCTGGCGGACAGCTGGGTTGTTTCTGCCTTCTGGCCATTGTGAATGCTGCTGCTATGAACATTGCACATGCATCTGTTTGAGCCCCTGTTTTTAATATTTTTTAGTATATACACAAATACATCTAGAAGTAGAATTGCTGGGTCATATGGCAATTCTGTGTTTCACATTCTGAGGCACCACCAAGCTGTTTCCCATGGCGACTGCACCATTTTTCATCCCCACAAGCAAAATACAAAATCCAAAAGGTCCCCGATTTCTCCACATCCTCACCAACACTTGTTATTTTCTGGTTTTGTTTCTATAATACTCAATGAATGGTTTTCATTTATGTTTCTGTAATGATTCATAATATTGAGCATCTTTTCATATTGTTATTTGCATCAGTATTGATAGATTAAAAACTGAAGAAAAGAGCAGATCAGAGCACTCCGACCCACTTGAGACCAAAGTCTAACAAGGGCAGCATTGTTTATTTTGATGCTTGGGTGCAAGTTAGCTAAGATCTAAAGCAGGGGTCCTCAAACTATGGCCCGTGGGCCACATGCGGCCAGCCGGCTGGGGACATTGATCTGGCCCCACTGCTGCCTGCCCTACTACAGTGCACATGTGTGGAATGTGTGCGGCACTCTCTGACTCTCCTCCTCTCTGGCTCTCGACTCCTCCTCTCAGTCTCAGGACTAACTGATGCACACTTGCATCACTTGTTACGACTAGCAGTGACAAATATGGAACCAGACATTGACCATCTCATCAGCCAAAAGCAGGCCCATAGTTCCCATTGAAATACTGATAAGTTTGTTGATTTAACTTTAGTTCTTCATTTTAAATATTGTATTTGTTCCCTTTTTTTTTTTTTTAATTCAAAATAAGATATGTGCAGTGTGCATAGGAATTTGTTCATAGTTGTTTTTTTTTTTTTTAACTATAGTCCGGCCCTCCAATGGTCTGAGGGACAATGAACTGGCCCCTGTTTAAAAAGTTTGAGGACCCCTGATCTAAAGGATGTTGGAGAGGGGTTAGGGAGGGGACTGGTCTTATATAGCTGGCTGAGGGGCAGCGGATGAGCTGGTTTCTATCAAGGACCACCAAACTGTTGTACTCGTCAGAACATTGAAGATGTTATCTCATTATTGGGATGCTCCTGTCAGGTTCTTCCTATCAGAGTGTCAGCATATTTCTCTTGGGTGGATCTGTAATTTTGCTGGTCTGTAATTGGACCAGTACAAGGACAAGCCTGCAGCATGTTTCTCTCTTATTGAGTTACGTCCACCTGTAACAGAGTCTCACAGAATGGCTCTTCAAGATGGAGTTAGTTTGGCCAACCTAACAAGTATATCTTCATTGGAGAAATGTCCATTGAATTACGGTAGAACTTCCATAGTTGACCACCTTCCTACACTGACCACCTCCTTAAGTTGACCTAATTTTTCACAGACCAGACATGCGCCACATGTACTCAAGGGAAGTTCCTTATATTTATTGACCACCTCCATCTGTTTACCAGTTTATTAAAAATCCCTTGGGTGGTCAACTTATAGAGATTTTACTGTATTTTGCCCATTTTTAAATGAGTTTGGTTTTCTTGCTGTTGAAGCATAAAAGTTTTTAGTATATTCTGCATATAAATCCCTTATCAGATATGTGATTCACAGGTATTTTCTCCCATTCTTTGGGTTGTCTTTTCATTCTCTTCATAGTGTCCTTTGATATGCTAGAGTTTTTACTTTGATGAAGCCCAATTTACTTTTTCTTTTGTTGTATGTGCATTTATTGTCATATCCAAGAAATCTTGCCAAATCCAATATTATGAAGATTTAGTTTAGATCTCCGATCTAATTTGAGTTAATTTTCATACATGATAGGTGAACATCCAACTTCCTTCTTTTGCAAGTATATGTCCAGTTTTCCCAAGTTGTATGTAGAAGACTGTCCTTACTCATTGAAAATCAATTGCCCATGTAGGCAAGATTTTGTTCCCTGTTCTATTCTATTGGTCTATGTATCTGCTCTATGCCTCTGCCACACTGCTTGGACTTCTGTAGCTTTGTAATAAGTTTTGAAATTAGAAAGTATGAGACCTCCAACTTTGGTCATTTTCAAGATTATTTTGGCTATTCAGGTTTCTTTGAGATTCCATGTAAATTTTAGAATGACTTTTTCTACTTTTGAAAAATTAATGCCATTGGGATTTTGATAGGCATTTAACCTTCCTTTGGCAATATTTGGTAGTTTTCAGTGTAGAAGTCTTCAATCTTCTTGATTTAATTTGTTCCTAAGTATTTTATTCTTTTTGTTGCTATTTTAAATGAAATTGTTTTTTAAATTTCCCTTTCAGGGAAGAGGAGAGAAAGGGGAGGAGGGGGGGATATGGGAGGAGGAAGGGTATTTGGGGGGACCTCACCTGATGTGTATGATGCAATGGTACATTTCAAAACTATTAAGAAATGAGTATAATTGTGATGAATGTGTTACTTAGTTCAATGTAAACATTTCACATTGTATATCGAAGTAGTACCCTGAACCCCATAAATGCATCAATGTACAAAGTTATGATTTAATAAAAAATAATTAATTCAAAAATAAATAAATTTCCCTTTCAGATTTTTCATTGCTAACATGTAGAAATGCGACTATTACATATTAATTTTTTTTTTTTGCTGCAACTTCACTCAATTCATTTATTAGCTCTAACTGCTTTTCTATGTGTGGAATCATTAGCATCCTCTACATATATTTTTTTTTTATGGCTTTCATCATGTTGATTAAATTTTCTTCTAGTCCTAGTTTATTGAATTTTTTCACAAAATGGCTTCCTGCGCCCAGCTCTGTGGCTCAGTCTGGGGCCCCAGACAATGCCCAAAGTTCTCCACACTCCTGCTCAAGCGCTCTCTAAGGCAGCTCAACTGAGTGCCAAGTCCAAGAACACCAAAAAAGTTCACAGGTAAGGCCTTTCCAATTTGCAGTCTCACTGCTGCTTGTACTCACAGTTGCCCACGTGATTAGGTTGATGGAACACACGCAGCCACTTGCCAGTTTTCCACTGTTGTTGTCCTCCTCCTGGGGTCCAGAAGTCCCTTGCTGGCTCCCTGTATCCTCAAAAGGATGATCATAGGCAGATCCCACTGGCCAGAGATGTCTGGAGTCTTGTCTCCCCAGACTCGCTGTGCCCAGTTGCAGGGAAGCTGTTACTCGGCCGCCATCTTTAATCTCCACCTATTGAATTTTTTTAAATACGAAAAGGTATTGAATTTTGTCAAATGTTTTTCCTGTATCAATTGAAATGATCTTTTTTTTTCATTGTTCTCTCTCTCTCTTTTTATTTTTTATTTTTATTGTTTTTGAGACATCATCTTGCTTTGTCACCTAGGTTGGAGAACAATGGCACAATTCAATCTCTTGAATTCCTAATCTCAAGAGATCTTGCTACCTCAGCCTCCTAAGAAGCTAGGGTTCAAGGGGCCTTCCTGCCTCAGCCTCCTAAGTAGTCAGGACTACATGCGCCCACCACCATGCCTGGCTAATTTTTAAAACTTTTGGTATGAGGTCTCACTATGTTGCACAGGCTGGTCTTGAACTCCTGACCTTGAGCAATCCTCCCATCTCACCCTCTCAAAATGCTAGGATTATAGGCATGAGCCACTGTACCTGGCTCCTCTTAATGTGGTATTTTATACTGATCGCTTTTTGTATGCTGAACCATCCTTGCATTCTGAGGACAAATCCCACTTCATCATAGTATATAATCCTTTTCATATGTTGCTGAATTTACATTGCTAGTATTATACTGAGAATTTTTGCATATACATTCATAATGGATACTTGTCTGTAGTGTTTTTTTTTTTTCTTGTATTATCTTTTTCTGGCTTTAGTATCAGGGTAACATTTACCTTATAAAATGAGTTTAGAAGTGTTCCCTCTTCGATCTTTTGGAAGAACTTGAGAAGGACCGGTGTTAATTCTTCTTGAAATGTTTTTTAGAATGTACTAGTGAAGCCATCTGGTCCTGAAAGGTGTATTTTTAAACCAACACCCCCACTGCCCCCGTAGTTCTGATGTACAGTTGGGTTTGGAATCAGCTCTCCAGAAGACCTGATTTTAACACCCTGGCATCTGACTCTTGATAAACTAGTAACATTAAGTTCTAAAAAAGAAAAAGAGTTTTGAGTAAAAAATGTCATAAAGCAGACTGGGCAAGTTGACTCATGCCTGCAATCCAGCACTCTGGGAGGATCACGTGAGCTCAGGAGTTCCATACTAGTCTAAACAAGAGTGAGACCCCATCTCTACTGAAAATAGAAAAATTAGCCTGACAATGTGGAGGGTGTCTGTAGTTCCAGCTATTCAGGAGGCTGAAGTAAGAGGTCCCCTTAAACCTAGGAGTTTGTGGCTACTATGAGCTAGGCTGATACCTCAGCAAGTGAACCTTAGTGACAGAATAAAACTGTCCCCAAAAAAAAGGAAAAAAGAAAAGAAAAAAATGTTAGGAAGCTACCCAGCAGGAGAAGTACTTGCAGAAGAAAAATAAACATAGGGGATGAATGAGACTCTGTGGATAAGAAGAGGTTGATGGCTTTCAGCCTCAGCTGGCTTTCCTGATGTGGGGCTTCCACCCTTCACCTGTCCTCTCTCCACACAGTGGTGCTCAGTCAGTAGCCACTGAGTTCTGGGCAATTCCTCCCTGTACAAGAGGGTAAGGGGAGAAGGTGCGATGTGCAGAGTGCAACTCACAGGCGTCAGATCGCCAGGGGTGAAAGGCTCCTCTCTGAGCTTTAATAGGTCAAGCAGACCCTGAGGACGTTTCCTGGCACAAATTGATTAATTTGAGGTTATTCTCATTAAAATATTTTTCTGACCTACTCATGCACAAAGGCACAAAGGTCACAGACGATAGAATCATACCATAAAACTTATCATTCGACAGAAAAGCTACTTTCCAGTGTTTCCTCTGTCTTTTAAACTTAGTCTCTCTCCTCCCCGCCCCCATCTTTACTCAGGTACCAGTTTATGTTCCTGGTAAAAACTTGCTCAGCCACTTGTGCAGAAAGAGGAATTAATTTAGTATTTGAATACTCAACGGACTGGTTCCCCTAGGGAGCAGGTAGCCAAGTAAATATCCAAGAGAGAACACGGGAAGGAGCAAAATGGCACAGAGCCTGGATTTCGAGGCCTTGGTCCTCCTGCAGCACCGTGGATGGGCACACGGAGCGACATCCTCTCTCAGGGTGATTCATGCTGCCCACACCCAGCAGGGTGTAGAAACGTTTGACTGAAACCCAAATACAATAGTAAGAACAAGTCAAGCAGGTAAAACATTTCCTGGCTGTCAACTCAGTAAAATGTTCAACTCTGCTGCAAGATGGAAGGAAGATGGGGGGTGGGGAGGGTTCAGAAATGCAGGGTTTGTATAATCCCACAGGAACTAGGGGTCTGCAAACAGGCGTCGAGATTATAGCCCACAGAGGGATTTCCATCCCTAAACACAAATGCACATGGATGCTTCAAACAGAGATTTTGTTTGTTTTCTATTAAGAAGATGACCATTTATATAGAGTTCAAGGCCTGGAGTACATGACAATTCAGAAGAGGTAAAATTCTTTTTTAAAACCCAAGATGTAGATAAACACTCATGCTATTCCTATTTCTACTTTTTCCCTCTCTTCACCTTTTACTCTGGAATTGAAGAAGAGGAAGTGATAATAGCATCTCAGCAAATGAGAACTAGCTGACAGACTAAGGCCTGAAGGAGATGGTGGCATTAGCAAGGAAGCCTGTGATTAAAAATCTAAAACTTAAAACAACTTGGCTTGGCGACCATACCTCAGCGATTAGGGTGCCGGCCACATACATCGGGGCTGGCGGGTTTGAAAATGGCCCAGGCCTGCTAAACAACAACAACAAAAAAATAGCCAGGCATTGTGGCAGGTGCCTGTAGTCCCAGCTACTTGGGAGGCTGAGGCAAAAGAATCACTTAAGCCCACAAGTTGGAGGTTGCTGTGAGCTGTGACAGCACAGCCCTCTACTGAGGGTGCAATAGTGAGACTTCGTCTCAAATAAAATAAATACATTAAATTAAATTAAAATGGAGTGGTGCCTGTGGCTCAATGGAGTAGGGCGCCAGCCCCATATACTGGAGGTGGCAGGTTCAAACCCAGCCCTGGCCAAAAACTGCAATCAATCAATGAATCAATCAATCAATCAATAAAATAAAAAATGTAAAACATAAAACAACTATATACAAACCCAACACTCCAATATTCTAAGCTACTGTTACATCAGAAACGTTATTTCTCAAGACTGAGAAGGGCTAGTGAAACACGTTTTGGGCCTGCAAAGATGTGTTTATCTGCAAGGCTGCCCAAACTCTGGTCCTGATGATCACTGCGAAGACTCTGCTTCTTTACAAGAATAAAAAATGTCCCAAATAAACTTGTACTAGGTCATTGTCATTTGTCAGCAAACACTTATTAGGTGAGCTCTTGGCCCACACTGACCTGAGCAGACCTACTTCAGCTTCCCTGAGCCATCCCTTGGATGGTAAACATGTCTAAGGACATTGCTTCATCCCAATTCGGAAATTATACCCTTTCACATTTCAACGTGGGGGGGCACTGCCTTTGACACAGCGTTTGTCCTAAGTAGGCACCAACATAGAGGCTCAGAACTAGCTGTCTGGGGAGCTCTGCTCCGTGGTAGAGCAGTGCTCAGGAAGAGAGAAGTCGAGGCAGGCACTGAGGGAGCAAAAGGTTCTCTCAAGTGTAGGCTGCACCACCAATGTGCAGGGAGGGAATTGTGGACTTTTCTAGTTAAAAATTCCATCTGTATTGTTATGTGCTCTGAAAGTGAGCATGCAGTTCATCTAACACCACTCAACCTTGGAGATCTGTATGGGCTGGAGCGTGAGATACAGCTACCGGGACAGATCAGAGCTCCCCGAGGGCAGCACTCACTCTGGTCACGTCTGCATCTCCAGACCCTGGTCCAGATCAGAGCTCCCCGAGGGCAGCACTCACTCTGGTCACGTCTGCATCTCCAGACCCCGGTCTGCACCTGGCCCCACGATCGGCTCTCAATTTGATTTTGTAATCATAGCCTTTCAGATCTCCCTCGTTTTACTGTCTGAACCAACCTTTTGACATCAAAATCTAAGACTAGACGTCCACTTTAAACCCTCGTGGCTCTAATTTTCAAGCTCCCCATTGTATTTAGAACCAACCTCGATGGAGAAGGATAGAAAGGCTGGCTACTGACTTCTGCTGTGTTCTCATGTGTGAGTCCAGCGAGCCTCAGATGAAGTTATGGGGGCTCAAAACATCCCTTCCTTCCCAGAAAACGCAGAGAGGTAACACACAGCACCAGGACCTAGGCACCGGCCTGGCCACCGTCCACCCTTCCAAACTTCTTTTCTCACTTTGTACCAAATCTCACTATTCTCCTTCAGGTACTTGGAGACTGAATCTCTCACCAGTTTACTCAAACCTCAGACAACCTGTTAACAAATTTTCTCTGCTCAGGTTATTGCAGTAGATGTTACAATGGACTTGCGTCTCGGTTGAGAGTCTGACCTATGGGCCGGGTGAGCTAGATGCACCACCTAGAACACAGACAAACGCAGATACCCCTGGAAGAGCTAATGGCTGCACTGAGAAAATACAATGTTCTCCCCAAGTGTTTCCTCCTCCCCAAAATACTTTACGTGTGTCGCACCCAGTATGGAGCCAGGTTTTGTTTTTTGGGGGGTTTTTTGCTTTTTTTGTTTTTGTTTTTGCAGGTTGGAGCAGGGTCTGGGTTTAAACCTGCCACCTCCGATAGTAGGAGTAGCGCCCTACTCCTTGAGCCACAGGCGCCACCCTATGGAGCCAGGTTTTCAGGGCACACATCCAATGCAAGGGTGATGCTCAGCAGAACTACCTTCAGAGCAGACAAACAATTCCATCTCGTTTTTCTTACACCCCATTTCTTCAAAGTGAGAAACATTAGGCAAATTTTAATAGCAGCAGACTTTTGGAAATTACATGAAGCTTCCCATTGCATCGTACGTGACTTCTGAGTTAGACTGAGTACAGCATTGTAGTCCCTGCAGAACCTGGGAGCATCCATAAGCCTAGATTTCTAGCTGGTAACAGTTTGCCTGGCTCTATTCCATACAGGCTCTTTTGTAAAATGAATAAATAAACTACTAAGTATAGACTACTCAGAAAGAAAGAAACTCAAGGGAAGCTAAACCTGCTCAGAGGATTTTAACGTGCAGCCAAACAATCCACAGTGAGTTGTGTAGTTTTCAGACCAGCTCCAGAGCAGCAGGGCAAGCAGGTTGCAGGACCTAGTGCAGGGACAACGCTGGGCAGGAGTGGCCCCTCAGAAGTTGCCTGATGGGACAGTTTCCTGGCGCTATGCATTCTCTTTGTCTTCAAGCTTCCCACCCTGAGATGAGCTCTCAGGGGATTTTATATAATGTACCCTGAACAAATTGCTGCATTCATCATTAATCCTCCCTCCCCTTGAAAAAGCCACATTTCTAGTGGCAGGGGAAAAAATACTCATTCCCTCCTGTCATTCCCGGAAGTAGAGCTGGAGAAATGTAATCCACCAGACGTGAAGTTATGGAGTGGAGAAGGGTCCACCGCAGGTGAGGGGGGTCTCACAGCAGGGTGCAGGGGACCAGGAGGGGGCTCCAGGTTCGCAGGGGGCGTAAGTCACAGAACTGTTGTGCTTCAGACACGACTACATTGTTACCAAGACCAGATAGTTATGCAATGGATCTTCTGCCTTCTCTTTACTTCACTGATCTGGTCACTTACAGAACTAAAACTTCTAGGTCTTCTTTCCAAAGAAAGAAAAATGTAAGCTTTCACTAACAAAACACTGGGTTGGAGAAAGCATTTTATTTTAATGTTGCTTTTATTAATATAAATAAAAACGTGGAATACTTTATATATATCACCCCTAACTCATGAATTGAGTATTTGTCAAAAATTCATGTTTTTAAGCTGGTAATTTGGAAACACGAGAAATGTGGCTTGGTTCCCAGGCTATCTGTGTCCCTAAGCAGCATTGTCAATAGGAGGTTCCCTAATCCCCTACTGATAACTCAGTTCTGTTAACAGCCCTCCCTGGATGGTTTGCCTGTTACTCATTAACCCTACAAAGCTCCTAGAACACAAAAGCTGCTTACCTGGGTATCCTGAGCACCTGGCACTCTGCCAGGTCAGTGAATGAATGAACAGAGTTCTGAGCTCTCCTCCCATCCTGTCAGTGGAAGAAGGAGGCTCTCCACTTCCCTTAGTAGGGCACGAGAAGGCTGCCATGGGGGTGTGTGTGTGTGTGTGTGATATCTGGTGCTGTGGAGGGTGTACAGAGAAGACACCCGAGGCCGTTAGGAGAGGGATGGGGGCTGTTGAGGCAACCCCCTGCCACTCGGGCCCAGGGAATGTGGAGAGGAGCAGAAAATGTATAAAACACATTTCCAGGCCATACGTCAGCTCATGGGGTTGGGCTGGCATGGCATACATTGCTGACTGGCTGCCTCAATCCATCCACTTCCTTCCTTGGGAAGGCCTGGATTTGGTCCCCAAGGGGCCACATGCTCTGGAAAGGGCACTGGGGCTAGGCCCTGAGGGGTGATCTTCATTCAATTCTGGCCAATGAGATGGAAGAAGAGATGTGGCGAGCAGGGCATAGCTGGGGGAGAAGGGGCAGGCTGGGAGAAACCACTCCTTTCCTCTGACTCTGGAAAACTTGCTATGATCTGATACTCGGAAATGCTGAGTCATGAGAGACACACAGAAGGTGGCAGAGGGGAAGGAAAGGGGGGCAGAATCTAGGTCTTCCATGATGTCACTGAGCCCTCAAATTCAGCCATCCTGGACCCAAACTGCCTCTAGCCGCGCAAAATGGGACAGTAAATCCCTCTGTCAGTTAAGCTCATTTGAGTCTGGGTTTCTGTGACTCAAAGTCACAGCGGTTATGAATTTGTGAAGACCTGACAACTGCCTCATCTCGACTGCCTTGTCCAGTGACACAGCAACTTTGTCGAGATCTATTAGTCTTCCTAGGTATAAAATGAACTAGGCTGGCCAATCCCCCAAATGTGGATTTTTTGATTCTTGGAATCAGCATTTACAATAAGTAAAAAACATTTAGGCTATTCTTATTTTAAGTGACTCCATGCCCAATTAGGCTGACACACCAGCAGAGGTGCCTCTGCAAAGCAGCCTCGCTATTCAAATCTGCGACAGGTGGGTTCCCTTTAAAGAAGCAGCTGGAACGTGGGACTCAGTAAGAAACTGGGTTGTGGGTGATATGCTACTTCATTTGTAACACAAATATTTGTTTTCAGTTGGAATGGAAGTTCCACGTTAATTAGAGACAGAATTGCTGACTTGGCTTACAGACAAGAAATACTCCTCATTTTTGACTTTAAATAGGGTGAGAGTGCTTGAGCTCAGGAGTTTGAGGTCAGCCTGAGGAAGAATGAGACCCTATCTCTACTAAAGGCAGAAAAACTAGCCGGGGCGTCATGGCATACAACTGTAGTCTCAGCTACTCCGGAGGCTGAGGCAGGAGGATCGCTTAAGCTCAAGAGTTTGAGGTTGCTATGAGCTACAATGATGCCAGCACTCTACCTAGGGTGACAGAGTGAAATTCTGTCTCAATAAATAAATAAATACATAGATACATACATAAAATAAATAGGGTGAGAGGCCGGGCATGGTGGCTCACACCTGTAATCCCAGCATTCTGGGAGGCTGAGGAGAGTGGATCACTTGAGCTCAGGAGTTTGAAACCAGCTTGAGCTGTAGACCCACCTCTACTAAAAATAGAAAAGCTAGTAGGCGGCTGTGGTTGGGTGCCTGTAGTCTCAGCTGCTTAGGAAGCTGAGAAAGAAGGATCACTTGAGTCCGGGAGTTTGAAATGGCTGTGAGCTATGATGACTCCACTGCACTCTACCCAGAGGGACAGAGTGAGACTCAGTCTCAATCAGTCAGTCAATATTTATAAGAGTGAGAAAAGAAGAAATGACATTTATACTAGAATAGCTTAGAAACGGGATTATATCTCTTATGAAACTTTAAGGAATCAGAAGATTGTGACATCAAACAAAAATCCAATTAACCCTTCTATTTAGCAGCTGATAGACTTTTGGAACTTCTATTTTATTTTTCCCCTCATTAATTTTAGATGTTGTTGACAAAACTATTAAAAAAAAAATCTATTAATTTTTTAAATCCCCCTTCCATCCCTCTAGTAACCCATCTCCCTTCTCCATTTGAGCGAAGAACAGGCTTTGTGCATTCTTGTCTCAAACGAGATTTGTGGCAGGGCAGAAGGCCCAAGTTGCCTGTGGGACATTTTCCTTCTTGAATTTTGTTTTCATAAACTTAAGCCACTAATTGATTTATTAGCTGGAGGTAGGGGACCCTGTGTGGGAAATGTGAAGAAAGGGGAATGGTCATGGGACTAAGATTCCCAGAGACAAGGAGGGATAGAACTCTCCAGCTTCCCGGGCCACTGGGGCCTAGAGGCCCCCATTACAGCACCCTGAGGAGGTGATCAGATCTTCAAAGTTGCAGCTCTGTGGTTTGCCTGGGAAGACAGAGTTCCAGGCAGCAGGCAGGATACAGATCCCCATGCTTCAAATACTGCAGGGGAGAAACAACCGGCAGGTTTGAAGGGTCAGACTGGCCCTGATGCAGTCTCTGACAGATGACCAGAGGCCCCCACCCCTATGGGTTTGGCACCATGAGACACTGGGTTTCCAAACGATCCTGTGATGAGGGGGCTCAGGAGACAGTCAAATATGCCTGGGGACCCATTTCCTTATTGCCAGGTGGGAAAAGGCAAAGGTGAAATTAAGTGGATTTAAATATGTATTAAAAAAAAAAAATCTCAGGGCCCCTTGCTACCTACATCTGTGGCCTGGGATTCATACCTGCAAATATTGACTATTTAGAGCCCCTGCTCAGTGAAATTTATCTCTACTTAAAGTTAGTTGTGTCCACTTTGCAAAGATACCACAAACCCCTGACTCTGGTCAGTCTTCAGATCTTAAAGTACAGCTACCCTCATGCAGAAGGGCACAGCTGGCTTCCTGCCAGACCATTCTAAAGAGAGTCCAGCTGGCAGCACTGGGAACAGCTCTTTAGATTTGAAGACAGGAACAGTCTTCAATGTTTCCATAGCCCAAGCGAACTTGTGGCTGTGAGCACAAGAAGCCAGCCTTGGCTAACCTTATTGAAGCTGGATATCTTGGAAGAATACTGAAGGGATCGCAGGATGACTGGGAGGGCTAGAGAACAAGGCTCAGGAAGTGGGCTGGAAACCAAGAGAGTCCGGGCACCGAGGACCATGCCGAGGTCATAGCACAGGACAGTCTGCCTGCACTAAGACCTCACTGCTGCCCACAGGGGGACACCACCACTGGTGGCTTCTGAACTGCTCTTAAACCTGTTTCCTTCCTTAATATTCCTGCATCCAGAGCAGAAGTTCTGCCTGGCTGAGCCTGAGTCCTGCACCGTACCCTGAGGTCCCTGAGTACACTGCCTCACCCCAAAGCCATGTGCATGGGGAAATCCTTCTAAATTAGAGCAAAAACTAAACAAACCTGTCTACCATATTCCCAATCCCTTAGGGAGAACTAAAGGGTGGTAAAGATTTGAAAACTCCAGCTTTCATAATGACCTTGGAAATGTTCTCACCTTCTTTTCCAGAATTACACCCTATAAAAGCTTTATGCAGGCTCATAATTTCACTCCAAGATCCATTTGTAGCCCTTGACCCTGATTCCTGCCCTGGACTTGGCCCTGCTGGGTGACCCTGGCTTGCTTCCTCTGCTGGGTTTAGCAATTCCCCGGTTTCAGGGACTGCAGACCTGCCAGGCACCTAAGTTCCTACAAACCTCTGTACTTCATCCCACCTCCTACCTCCACCCTTGTGTACACTTGTCCTGGCGGCTTCCTGGTGATGTTAAGAGGGAAGATAAACGTAAGGACCACAGATTTAGAAGGCTATTTTGGTCTCCCTTCTTATAGGCAGAACTAAATTCTCAGAAAAACAGGAATATGGCCTATTTTTGATGCTCTTCAGAAGTGGGAAAACACTATTCCTGATATATCCCAGAGAAAATAAGGCACAAGCTGTGTTTGAAGATTCAGTAGAAAACAGAGAACGCTCTATAAAAACAGGGGGAAGAAGATATTCGTAGACTGTCTCCAAATATATCCAAGGAAGAAGCTGTCCAAGGGACGGGCCAGCGGCTGGGGACTCATCATCCTCGCGTCTGTGACTGACCCTTGCTGCTCCTGCAGCTTTGGGTGAGGAACGCAGTGAGCAGGTACAGCTGTGGCAGGGGTCCAGGTAGAGGGGGTCGTCTCTTACATCTGGCAGCCAGGCACACCATATATTTTAAATTATAAAGGTGCTTCCCAAGTGAGGAAGCCTTGGGATCTGAAAAAAGAATCTTCTTTTCCTAGAGGAATCCACAGTGTAATAGAGAAGACAGGAAAGGGGGAAACTCAGTTAGGTCCAAGGGCACAGTCAAACCTACCACTGAGCAACAGTGAGTTCTACAAAGTCTTGGAAAGTATTTATAATGTATAAATGCAGCCTGAGCAAGAGCAAGATCCCGTCTCTACCAAAAATACAAAAGTGAGCCAGGTGTGGTGGCGGGCACTTGTAGTCCCAGATACTCGGGAGGCTGAAGCAAGAGAATCGCTTGAGCCCAAGAGTTTGAGGTTGCTGTGAGCTACGATGCCATGGCACTCTACTCAGGGCTACAGAGTAAGACTCTGTTTCAAAAATAAAATAAAATAAAATAAAAATTATAAATGACCAATAAATGCTTATTAACTCGTTTTTGTTTGTTTGTTTGTTTGTTTTTCAAAAGAAAAAGGTTGGGAAATTTTAAGTGAAGGTAAAAACACTTTATCAGCGCTTCTAGTTTTAATTTTGCTGAATTCTTTTGCATAGTCCTATCTGTATTTAAGGGTCTTGTGTCTTTGCTCAAACAGAGGGCAACGCCCCCCTGGGTGAGCCGAGCTTCCCCCTTGCCAGCCTGCATGGACCTGAACATGCCGTTAGCAGGATCTTGAGAGCCACAGCACCAGTGACCTCAGAGCTGGCCACTGGCCAGCGAGAGACAGGTTCTGGCTGGTCAGAGCCGAGGTTTGGAAAGCTACTTTGTACCCAAGCCTGAGGTGTGGTGTTGAGGCCAGGACTCAAACAGGCAGGCTCCTGCTGAGTTCTGAGGCTGCTCTGAAACGGAAAACCTGGGCAAAGGTGAGGCGGCCCAGAGAAAACTAGAGCTGAGTTTTAAATTCTGAGGACTCCAACACACTGAGGAGGTTGGCCCTCCCCAGCACTGCTCAGGGCTGCTCACCCTGCTACAGGGCCGTTTCTGCCTCACCTTGGTGGAAAGGAAAGGGGGAAAGTGAAACTACACACGTGTCTCTTTTTTTCCATCAGAAGTGAAGGTAAAGTATGTAGCATCTGTGAGTATTATGCAAAGTGTAAATAAAGCATGCAATATTTGAGTTCTTCACATTTTCCTGGACATAATTGTCCAGAGCTGAAGGACAAAACACAAGCGTTCGGTGCTGCTTACGTTTGTTCCCATTTCTCAGCTGTCACACTCACTCCATAATAAGAGGCTTGCTAGCCCATTATTATAACAGGAACACCAACAGTTCTCAGGGGACCTCCCTGCCCCAAGGAGGTTTTACTTTCTCTCCAAAGAAGATATAAGATTCTCTAAGAGCGAGTCAGTTTTTCAGGTTAGTACATAAATTACTCAGCCATCAATCTTTATATCAACGAGACTGCACAGATTTGCGTAGATTTACAAATCAGAGTCATGGGTGCTGCAAACCTTCCACTGGTCAGAAATTCCCAGGATGGGTTGCACAAGAAGACATGGAGACCTTCTTAGCATTTCCGTGGCTTTTGGTATAAGCTGTTGGCTATTAAACATGATATTTTCAGGGTCCAGAAGAAAAGTGAAAAATGACTTAGATTCCACCATGGAAATGTAATCATTGAGGCCCACCAAAGCTTATACCATGTATTTTAATATATAAAGATGCTCCCAAACTCCCGCCTCCTGCTTCATTGAGAAGGGAGAGGGCTTCAGACTGATCACTCCCTCAACTTCTCTCCTTTCTACCTCCCAACCTACATCTTCCCTCATCTCCTTCTTCCCACTGAAGGTGTGCATGACCCCCTCCCAGATGCACCACCGCTCTCCTGACACTTCCCCCACTCCCTGAATCCTCAGGCCATCAGAGGACCTCAGTCTCTTCTTTCCTCAGTGAATACTCCTCAACCTTTTGTCCCAAAGAAACATGGTCAGCCTGAAAAACCTCTTAGTTCCACACTCCGGCCTAGTCTCTCTTCATTAGCCATTCCACACCTGACCCTGGAGGACTGTGGCTTTCAGCCGCTGCTTTCTGAGGCCAGTGATGCCCCATGGCCAGACTCTTATCTCAACCTTGGTCTTGATTTACAAAACAGGACTCTCCCCCAAATCTTCTGTTTCTCTGGACACTCACATCTTCTTCCTCTGCCTGGACCTTAACACCACCTTTTTCCAGCCTTCTTTCTCCTTTGGATGTTTATATCTATTCTCACAGTTTCACATATTACTTACGAGCTAGTACTTCCAAAGACCTATCTCTAGCACTGAACCCTCTTCTGAGTTCCAGACCATTTCCATGTGCATTTTGGCCAGACCCACGTGGGTGTCCCCGAGGCGCCTAAATAAACAAATCTAAATCCAAACTCATCTACTATCTCATCTCTTCTCTGACCCTTCATCCTCCTCCCCACATGCCTGCATTTTATTGACCTAAGAGTTATTTTCAAATATCAGAAATTCTATAACCACAAAAAGACTACAGTTATAGTAAATAATCCCAAAGATCAGATGGCTAGTTCAAAACTTGCCTGGGCTTGATAAGAAAAAAATAAAGAAAATAGTGAATTAAAGTGGTGCCTTAGAGATAACTGATGAAGATCAGACATGTCTAACAATTATGAAATAATTAACTGGTGGTACCTGCTTGAGTTTAATTTGCTCAGGTCTACCACCTCCATTTGAAAAGATCAAAGGACATTACTACCCGGAATATGGTATTACCATTGGCAAAGTGGATTTGCCTGTTGGATCTGCCCAGCATGGCAGAAAAGTGTGCTTTCTAAAAAAAAATAGTTGATTTGCAGCTTTCTAATGATAAGGCCCTTACCAAAGGCAGACACCCCAGTAAGCAAGCACTAGAGGCCCCCCGGGGAAAAGCCCCAAGGACAACATGTTTGCTAAAAAGCTTCACGTATTCCATACGCTAAACAAAATTACACGTACCATAAATAGTCACTTTTTACAAGTGACTCCAATATAGAAGAGAACTGGTTTGTAAGTGACATGATTCAGTTCCTGGCTCTAATGTATATATTATTCACTGATCTTCAGCAAAAGATTTAAGTTTTCAGAGACTATTTCTGCATCTAAAAAAGGACTGTCTCATGGTTGAAAATCGCTTGACAAAATCAAGCTCTTGCTGGAGAGACGGCTAAGTGTTTGAAATTCCCGGTCCTGCCAAGTGACTTGTAGAACGTTCAAATATAACTTTCCATTTGCCAAAAATCAGAATAATGCCAGCTTACATTTCTAGGAAATGTCAGATAAGGCAATTTAGAAACCCACCTGCTGTGCCTAAGTCTGAAGCTAAAACAATAAACGGTCCATTTTTCTCTAGAATTTGAGTTCCATTGAATTAATCTTTTTTACAAGATGAAAGCCCAAAAGTAAATAGAATGAATCAGTCCTCCCACCAGGCCCGTCTGGGTGCGAGCAGCAGATCCCTGCTTTCCTTCCTAGTAAGGAGCTGAGCCTCAGACACAAAGTG
Source organism: Loris lydekkerianus (assembly GCA_963574355.1). Taxonomy (NCBI): domain Eukaryota; kingdom Metazoa; phylum Chordata; class Mammalia; order Primates; family Lorisidae; genus Loris; species Loris lydekkerianus. The sequence continues at coordinate 12,732 of CAUYPK010108124.1, read as the reverse complement.
TGATCAACAGATGCTCGTTTCCATAATTGGCACCTTTCCAATAGCCAACCCCAAATTTGATTGCTTTTTCCACTCTCTCTCTTTTTTATATCTTATATTTCCTTCTGTTTCAAACGCCAAAATTAATTAGCCACTTTTTTGAGGCAGAACAGGAGTTCTAAATTATTCCAGCAGCCATGCTCGTCCTGTCCACTGGTTCACACCCCAGACTTCCAGGTCTCTTCACTCAGAAGTCTCTGAAGGATGTGTCCAACACGGGGCGTGTGCTCCTTCTCATCGTGAACAACTCTTTAAAATGCTCACGAGATTTTTCTACTAGGGATAAAGAATGATAGTCCATTGAGCCAAAGGCTACCTGTGCTCCTGGGGAACAACATTGCACACAGGGCTGCACACGTAACTCAGGGCTGGCAGGTCTACAGTTCCACTACCAGCCTTTTAACAGGGTGAAAATGGAACAATTATCTGCTGTGGGATGAGATTTCCAATAGCCCCGCTGGTCACTTCTGGGGCTCCTGCTGGCTCAGGGGCAGCTGGTGTCCGGCTAAAGCAGAGGATGTGTTTGCCCAGAGGTGTCTGTAGGTGGTGTGCGATGTTAAGCCTGCTGTGGGTTTGTTCCTTGCTCCTGTCCCCCCTCCTTGGCCTTGTCTTTGGGAGCAGAAGTCCATTGGTGGCAGTGGGCCAATGCCACGTGATTTAGTCAGCACATGCTGCCCAGTGCACCCCAGTCCCACCAAGACCACAGTGACTGGAAGATGGTCAGATTTGTGACCCAGGTTGGGCCAGAGACCTCTCGGAAATGTGCTGGGGTTCTCAGAAAAGGCTTTCTCCCTAGTCAAGTGTCACTCACAACTTATAGAGAGCCTGTCTACCCAGTGGAAGGGCCAGGAAAAGGGCTTTCCTGCCCACACCACCAGAGTCTTCCATCCAGCCCTGCTTGCAACCAGGGTCAGGATCTCACTGATGTGAACTAACCAAGTTCCATTTCTGCTCAAGGTATAACCCACAGGGTGTGGTTCTTTCCCTGAAAGGTCTCCCATTAATAAACACTCAATCCCCAACCCCTCCTCAGTTTCTGCCTAACTAATTTAAGTGATTATCATGCTTCCTCTTGTGGTCTTTGCCCCCAAATTCTCCATGTCCAGGTGGGTGCAGTGGCTCACGCCTATAATCCTAGCACTCTCGGAGGCCATGGTGGGTGGATTGCTTGAGCTCAGGAATTCGAGACCAGCCTGAGCAAGAGTGAGACCTCATCTCTACTAAAAACAGAAAAATTAGCTGGGCATTATGGCAGGGACCTATTGTCTCAGCTGCTGAGACTGAGCAGGGTGAGGCAGGAGGATCACTTGAGTCTGAGGTGGCTGAGAGCTATGATGCCAAGGCACTCCGCCCAGGGTGACAGAGATGCTGTCTCAAAAAATAAATAAATAAAAATTTAAAAAATAAAATAAAATTCTCCATGTCTCCCAGTCATTTCTGATCCCTCCAGCCCTTTAAACTGGGGTCAAAGTTTAACTCTGAAAAGGACACTTCCCACATTAACCCATCCAAAGTCTCAGTCTCCAATTTATGCATACATGAATACACTCCAACCTATAATCATATCCCTAGTGCTGTTTCCTATGCTAATCTCATTCCTGCTATAACACTGTTCTTTAAGAGGTTTTAAAAAAAAACCTCTTGCTGAAAAAAAGTGAGAATTCTCATTTTAAAGTGTCTTACTGATTTAAAAAGAAAAGGGGAGGGGACACCCACTGTCAGATAGAACAGAGGAAGATCCGTTTTTTAACAAGCGGTCACTCTCATTCCAATGCTCATCATGTGCCGGCAATGTGGTGAGTTCTTCACACACACTTTTCCATTAATCCTCACGAGCTAAGTACTATCATCTCCCATTTTAAAGAAGATATATTAAGGTTTTAAGAGGTCCTGTTCAAGGTCACACAGATGGTAAATGCAGGAGCTGGACTGAGTCCAAAGGCAACTCTCATCCTCCCCCACTCCTGCCCACACAGGGACCAGGCAGGGGCCTTCCTGGGATGCTCAGGGAGGCGCCTCTTGGGGTTACTCTGCTGGAGAAACTCAACGGTAGCAGGTCAGCATTTTCCCTGGAGACGCACTACTCCTTCACTCTGCCCACCCAGCACGCGACTCCCTCCAACTGGCTGCCGGGTCCCAGGTCCCAGTGGCTTCATTCATTCAACGCTGCCATAGCTGTATGAAGCCATTCCTTTTATTATTCATGATAGTGTTACTATCCATGTGGGACTTACAGGGAATATGCTTGGTTGTTTTGTTTCCTGGGTCACCGCAATTCTAAAGGAATAAAGACTGAGAAGTGACTGTGAGGTGGGGGGTAACGCCAGAAAACAGTGAAACATGACTGGTAGCCTCAGAAGGAGCCTGCAGATCTGCTAATGGGAGAGTCCCCCTTTCTGGGACTCTTTGCTGCCTGATTCCCAGGCAGGCCCCAGAGCCAGAAGCCCTGCTTCTGTGGATCGAGACAGCAGTGTCCCAGGAGGCAGGTCCTTCAGGGCACTGTATTTTCACCACTTTGAATCCAACTTTGTGTCACTGTGGCAACCAGCCGCCAAGACGCCCCCTCAGCTGATTCACATCTAGGGGTCTTCATGCTCTCAGATAGTAGCCCCAGAGAGGTGGCACACCTGAATCTTCCAGAGGGTTTAGGTAGAAATTGAGCAGGTGTTCTTTTTATGACTACTCAATCATCAAACCCTCTTTACAAATATCTACATCCATTTTGGCTCTTCCCTAGGAGGTCGCTAACAGATCTAACAAATGTCTAATAAATGTGATTTCATAATGTGTCCCATGACACTTGGTGCTCAGATGTCATTATTACATAGGTAATGAATTCTAAATGCCAGTTCTTTCTGGGGTACCAATAGTACATCCTCAAACATTGTCCAAAGTTTTGTTTTCAGAGATCATTCCAGAGGAAACAACTCTTCAAAGTTTTTTATTCATAGAAGGATATCACCGTCCCTTCATCAGCACCTGGTGCTTTTATTTATGCACAAATCCAAAAAGATTAGACTGTGAATAACAAGAACAGGGAGGGCATCTTTAGAAACAGGCACACTGACCAGCGCGAGAGGGGAGAAAAGTGAAGGAGAAAGAAAACTCCACTTCAAAAGTAGGCATTTGGGCAGGCGCGGTGGCTCCCACCTGTAATCCTAGCACTCAGGGAGAACAAGGCAGATGGGTAGCCTGAGCTCAGGAGTTTGAGACCAGCCTGAGCAAGAGCGAGACCCTGTCTCTAAAAACCAATAGCCAGACGTTGTGGCGGGTGCCTGCTTGGGAGGCTGAGGCAACAGGATGGCTTGAGCCCAAGAGTCTGAAGTTGCTGTGAGCTATGATGCCACAGCACTCTACCCAGGGTGACAAAGTGAGACTGTCTCAAAAAAAAGAAGATAGGCATGCCAAAAAATCAGCTAAAAGTTGAAATGATTGTCTCAGTAGAAAAGGAAATCTCCTCATCCCCCTAATTCCCCCCACCCCGCCATTTCTATTCCACAGGTGTAAAAGAGTGATGTTTTAGGATCAAACCTTGGAAAACCGTAGCAAGTCCCACAGCTGGCCTGTAATATGATCCTCGCCTGGTAGTCTCCAGACTCACGGGTAGTGAGAGTCTTCAGACTCCCACTGTGAATAACGGATGTTACTGACTTGTACAAGTGATAGAAGGTTGTGAAACGATAGCGTAGGACTTCAGAGGCTAGGTCGTAGACATTGCAGCTTCTGCCCTTGGATATGTCCTGGGTCACTTCACATGAGGGAAGCCATCCTTGTTATGAAGACACACAAATGTCCCCACGGAGAGGCCAACGTGGTAGGAGCCTCCTGCCGATGTCCGGCAGCAACTTGCCACCAGTGAGAGGGAGCCGCTTTGGAAGCAGTCCTCCTGCTCCACTCACAGCATCCTGACCACACCCTCATGAAAGACCCCGAGAGACCCCAGAACCACCCAGCTAAGCTCATCCAACTTGACTCCCAGACTGTGAGACAGTAAATGTTCATCATTGTTTTAAGCCACTGAATTTTCAGGGTAATTTGTCATGCACCAATAGATAACCAATATAAAACCATTTGCCCCTACACTAAAGCTTATGTAACTTTGATATTAAAAAATCCAAATATATTATATGTTAATATTTTTACACAGTTTCCAGAATCTTTAATCAATATCAAAACTCAAGACTGTGGACAAAACGATGGAATGTAAGGTCAGTTTGCATATGCATAGGATACAAGGACAAAACCTCTTCGGGCCTTGTTCTGACACGTAATTACTGAAGTCCCAAGAGGACTACAAGTGAAGACCTTCTCATTTTTATTCCATTTACTATTCTAGTTTAGCCTAGGCCAGAATGCATATTGTAAATGATGTGTGTGTGTGTGTGTGTGTGTGTGTGTGTGTCTCATACACATGTGCTTGTAATGTCCATGTATTAGAGGAAGAGATTAGGATTCAAAAGTATAAAAGTAAAGCTGGGTGTGATGGGTGATGGCTCACACCTGTAATCCTAGCACTCTGAGAGGCCTAGGCAGGTGAATCCCCTGAGCTCAGGAATTTGAGAGCAGCCTGAGCAAAAATGAGACCCATCTCTATTAAAAATAGAAAAATTGGCTTGGTGCCTGTAACTCAAGCAGCTAAGGTGCCAGCCATATACACCAGAGCTGGCGGGTTCGAATCCAGCCTGGGCCCATCAAACAACAAAGACAACTGCAACCAAAAAATAGCTGGGCGTTGTGGCAGGTGCCTGTATTCCCAGCTACTTGGGAGGCTGAGGCAAGAGAATCTGTTAAGCCCAGGAGTTGGATGTTGCTGTGAGCTGTGATGCCACAGCACTCTACCCAGAGTGACAGCTTGAGGCTCTGTCTCAAAAAAAAAAAAAAGAAAGAAAGAAAGAAAAGAAAAAAGAAAAAAATTAACCAGGTGTAGTGATGGGCACCTATAGTCCCAGCTACTCGGGAGGCTGAGGCAAGAAGATCACTTGAGCCCAGGTGTTTGAGGTTGCTGTGGGTTATGATGTCAGTGCACGCTCTCCTGGGGCAACAGAGTGAGACTTTGTCTCAAAAATAAAAAAAAATAGTATGTATATTAAGGAAAATTAACATACAAGTAGAAAAAATAAACTAAAATGTAAAAAATGAAACGTAAGTTTGAAACACTAAAGGAGCTATAGTTCCCGTTATTGTTTCCTTCCTTCCCATCTTTTCACCTACCCAGGCGTGCTCATTTTGTAAGCACTAGGAGTTCTCAGCAATGATGGACAACAAATCAATGTTCAAGCCTAGCCTTGACAATGCTTGCAAAAGCTTTGCTCGACCACATTTTTTCTTTGAAGATTCGTTCTCAAAGAAACAGAAAGGCAGTTACAAAAATGTATGTGTGCATAAATATGTATTAAGTGAGCTTTAGTAAAATACCTAACCAGCATTTTCAGCACTTCCTGTGTACACCACACGAGCAGCTGTTTCCGGGAATCCTGAAGAAGACAGTTTCCACCCTTAGAATCTAAATCATACTTTATACTCCCACTTGGCTAACATCAAAACTCATTTGTTTCATTGTGAGCAAATGGCCCAGTTGTTCTGATTCCTTGGTGTAATTGATCATTTTCTAAACATTTACATCCCCCGTTCTATGATCCAAAGAGACTGTGAATAGAATCTCTATTTTTTTAAAATAATATTTCTAATTTTTACCTTCATGCTTGAGACAGGAAATACTAAGCTAGGTAAAATAGAATTAGGTCAAATCCCTCTGTCTTCAGCTAATAATGGAAAAAGCTATTATTAATTGAGGGTCTACTTTGCACCTAGCATTCTACATAGATTATATTTAATCCTCACCACAACCTTGGAAAGTAATATTACTCCTACTTTACAGATGGGGAAAATGAGGTTCTAAGAGGTAAGTGACTTTCCTAAGATCACTCAACTCCAAAGTGCTAGAAAGTGGATTGGACGCTCCCTCTGCAACCTCAAAGCCTTTTGTCCTATCTACTAAGCAGGGCTCTCATTGTCCCCTTGATGCCTGCAGGCCTCCTGTTACCCACAGAAAAAGAGCTTTCTGGGCCTTTGTCTTTTTATAAGAAAACTGAAATATCTCCTCAGAGATGACTAGTCAACCAGTCAGTGAGTCTCCCCTGCAGAGGTCTGAGGAAGAGGTTGGTGATACAGAGGAAATGGCCAGACTGGGCCTCTGTACACCAGCCTCTACCACACAGGCAGAGATAGGAGCCGGACACCTCACCCAGAACTTCTGTGAAACAGTCATAACTTCTTCCTGCAGGAGAGTTCCACTCACAAGAGCTAAAATGTCCACAGAACATACCAGCTATCTCAGTCCTTTCTTTTCGAATGCTTATTTCCTGGGCTGGCAATTTCTTCTGCTCAGAAGTCAATTTGTCCTTTCAGAAACCGTTTGCCCCTTGGTGTTCTGTACCTTCCTCTCCTGTAGTCAGAATGAGGAGTTTAAACATTCTCATTCTGAAGTGGTGTCATTAATTATTCAGATCGACTGACAGCCACGGAGCGCCCAGGTACCAGACACAGGGCTTGGAATGTCAGGTGCTTTATCTCTAGGATGAAATTTCTTGTCCGATAGATAGTGAGGTTCAAGCTTGGAGTTTCCTCCTTTATACACAAGTTTTCCAGTCAGCAACTTAGCCCAACAATGCTTTCTGAAATCAACTAATTACAAGGCTAAGAATTCTCAGTGAAGTTGGTCTTACTAGGGGCCAGGCACCCAAAGAGCTTTACATATGTAACCCATTTAATCTGACAGCAATCCTCTTTTAACAGATGAAGAAACTGAGGCACAGAGAGGTTAAGAAATTTGTCCAAACTCACACAGCTTTCAGAGCCAAGATTTCACCCCACCCATGTGGGCTCCGAATTCCATGCTCTTAAAAAACGTACTATCTTGGCTCTCACAAGTTCAAGTCGCCATTGGCCCAAGGACATTATTCAAAAAGCAGACAAATGTCCTCCCTCTCCACGCCAACCCTACCAAAAATTATTTATGTAGCTACATTAACCTCTCATAGTCCTGAGCAAAGAAATGGTTAAAATGAGAAGCTTTAAATGTTCTATAATTTTGAGCAGTTCTGTATGCCAAGTGCATCCATTACTCAGCAGAATGGAACTGCCGACTTCGCAGTTCAAAAGAATCACGCTGAAGCGGAGGTGGTGGTAATTCCAAACTGCCGCGCGCTTACAGAGACTTGAAAAGTCAGCCCCCTTATTAGCATTTAATGGAATCGGGCATTTAGTAGACTACAGTAGTGGAGTATTACTAGAATAAGCCTCAATAAATCAGCAGATTCCAGGAACATCTTGGGACTAAGAATTTTTAAAGTACTGTATTTTATGTAAGACATAATGACTATTCTTGGAAATGAATCCCATAAGTTGACAGAATAGATTTAGGTGTTTTTTTTTTTTGTCTATTTTCAGACATGTCCAATGTAATGCTATCCTATTATCTGAGCAAAAGTAATTAAAACTGTCAAAACCTTTTTTAAGCACTACATCGTAATAAAGCTAGCTGGGCATGGTGGGGCATCTGTGGACCCAGCTACTCAGGAGGCTGAAGTGGGAGGATCACTTGAGCCCAGGAGTTCGAGATTGCAGTGAACTATGGCAATGCCCCTGAACTCTAGCCTGGGCAACAGAGCGAGAAACTATATTTTAAAAAAAAATTCTTCCTTATTCTAAACAGTGTTTGCAGAAGATTACAAAAATTCATATAAGATGAAAAACTAAAAGCAGAGTGGAGAAAGAACAAGGGTCCATAAGGATGATGACCTTAGTACAGAGAACAATGCGTGAGATAAGTTCTCACGTGAGATAAGTGTTGCATAACTGAGCTTCTTAGTGGCCCAAATAAAGAGGGAAACATGACCCATTCCTGATCTGTGCTGTCCTTAAAGTAAAAGCATCTTAGCTGCTGTCCTGACACTGGGACTGTGAGTGCTCACGTAGGAGACACCGAGTGAGGGACAGTGGAGCCCGCAGTCTCAACAGTTCCGTGATAAACACAAAACCCAGCATCAAACCGTCTTTTTAAATACAATATCACCCAAGGCAATCCTAAGGTATATAAGGGTTTATGACTCCAGAACAGCCTCAAAAAGGAAGTACAGCAGAAAACACAAATCATCACCTTTCATACTGAGCGGAGAACAGGCAAATCACCTTTTCTAGATTTTTCTCTGCCTCATAATTTCTACCTTACCTGGGTTGATTCCTTGAATTCAAAGAATTGTTTTGTAATGGATTAAACTCAATATGTTCATATTTATTTGTTGAAACAGTATTCTCTACCTTTTTCTCAAAAAATATATACTGTATTTCCCTCATTTATGTGTTTTTACTAGTGACCTTAAATCTTGTTTGTATAAATACTATCTTCCCAACTAGATTATAAATTTCTCAAGGGCAACGACAATTCATATACAGTATTTCAGGCAACAAAGTTAGCTAATTTGCTGGTAGAGAAGAACATGACATAAATATAAGCATTGCGCCACTGTTGGTGGACAGTGGAGCGTCACAGGACCAGGGCAGAGCCCCACAACTCAGTTACAGCAGACGCTAAACATACAACCATTTAGAAGTCAATGTTACTTTACATATCCAATTATCATTTTTTTTTTTCAAATTGGGCCTTTAATCACTTTTTTTTTTAGACAGTCTTACACTATTGCCCAAGCTAGAGTGCTATCGCATCCTAATTCACAGCAACCTCAAACTCCTGGGCTCAAGTGATCCTCTTCCATCAGCCTCCCAAGTAGCTGGGACTATGACCCCCCACGATGCCCAGTTAGTTTTTCTATTTTTATTTTTATTTATTTTTTATTAAGACAGAGTCTTACTATGTTGCCCTCGGTAGAGTGCTGTGGCATCACAGCTCACAGCAACCTCAAATTCTTGGGCTTAAGCGATTCTCCTGCCTCAGCCTCTTGAGTAGCTGGGACTACAGTCACCCACCACAATGCCTGGCTATTTTTTGGTCACAATTGTCATTGTTGTTTAGCTGGCCTGGACCAGGCTTGAACCTGCCAGCCTCGGGGTATGTGGCTGGCACCCTACTCACTGAGCTTTTTCTATTTTTAGAAAGGCGCCAAGCCACATTTTTCTATTTTTAGAAAAAGCAGAGCTCAAGGGATCTGCCTCTGGAGTGCTAGGATTACAGGTGTGACCAACTGCTCCCCACTCGTCACTCTTAAAAATTCTAGAAGGGAAAGTCTGTTTCATTACTCAAAAAATTCTTCTTTAATTGCTTACAAGAATATGTAATATTTAATCATATTAAGTATTATCAGCACCTCACTAGGGTGACAAAAGCTACTGTGACCGACACTGTGTGCTGACTAATCGGCCTACATTTCCAACGCCCTTCTCCCTTGCCTGCCTCCAGTGAAGAAGACATCAAAGATAAAAACACAATTTCCTCGATGCTGGGGCGGCTTGGTATGGTCATGTGACAGTTTTGGCCAATGGGGCACAAATGAAAGATGATAGTGGCCACCATTTTTTTCCCTCACCATCCGGCCTAAAGCAGCACCTGGAGGTGCCACAGCCATATTTAACCACAGGACAAAGGCGTGTAACTAGGGATGGCAGAATGGCAAAGATTAGAAAGAGCCTGGGCCGTGACAGCACGCCTGAGTCTGGGTATCAGCTGTGGATTTCCTACTGTAGGGGTCAGCACCTAGGATGGTTCCCAGTGACCCGTACTGCTAGGGCCCATACCTTTGGGTAGGCCCATCCCACAGTAATTTGGGGATGACCTGTGTGATCAACAGATTATAACAGAAGTGACAGTGACATACTGTCACTTCTGATGCTGGATCATAAAAGGCATTGCAGCTTCTGTGTTCCCTCGGCTTATTCTGTGAGGGTAGTCAAGCTGCCCTGTGGAGATCCCTCTGTGAAACCAGCACCAGCTTGCCATCAGGAAAATAGCCACTGTGGAAGTGACTCTTCCAGCCCCGTCAAGCCTTCAGATGACAACAGCCCAGACAGCCACCTCGTCAGAGTCCCTGAGGCAGAATCACCTAGCCAAAGTGCTCCTGAGTTATTGAATCACAGAAAGCATGCGAGACAAAAAATTATTGTTTAACCCATTAAGTTTTGAGGGTGATTTGCTATGCGGCATTAGATAAAAAATATATCAAAATGTGTTGGCCAGGTGTGGGGGTCACACCTGTAATCCTGGCAGTCTCAGAGGCCAAGGCAGGAGGATTGCTTGAATGCAGACTCAGCAACACAGGGAGACCCTATCTCTACTGAAAATAGAAAAATTAGCTGGGCATCATAGTGGTTGTCTATAGTCCCAGCTACTCAGGAGGCTGAGGCAGGAGGATTATTTGAACCCAGGAATTTGAGGTTGCTGTGAGCTAGCCTGATGCCAGAGCACTCTATCCTGGGCAATAAAGTGAGACTTTATCTCAAAAAAAAAAAAAAAATTGCAATGTACCTAAGTTTATGACAGTGTTCATTGGTTAATTTTTTATTTGTAGCCAGACATTTCTAACTGAAACTACTCTGGACATTAAAAAAAAAAAAAAAAAAGCTATACAAATTTCTATCTGCTTATCCATCCTAAAAACTGTAACTAAAGAAATATCTAACACAAAATTAGGTTTAATTTCAACACTAATTTCTTTCATTGTTTCTTTCTTTCTTTTCTTTCTTTCTTTCTTTTTTTTTGAAATAGAGTCTCAAGCTGTTGCCCTGGGTAGAGTGTCATGGTGTCACAGCTCAAAGCAACCTCAAACTCTTGGGCTTAAGTGATTCTCTTGCCTCAGCCTCTCAAGTAGCTGGGACTGCAGGCACCCACCACAACACCTGGCTATTTTTCGGTTGTAGTTGTCATTGTTGTTTGGCGGGCCTACGCTGGATTAGACCCCGCCAGCTCCGGTATATGTGGCTGGCGCCCTAGCCCCTGAGCTACAGGCACTGAGCCAATACTAATTTAAGGAACAGAATGGGCAAAATGAACCCCATCTCATGAAACCTAAACCCTAGCCTCAACTCTACCATTATTTGCCAATGACACTGGATCAACTTGCTAGAGATCCTTTCATTCATTCGAACGAGAGAACTAGACTAGGTTAGGTCTTTGGTTCCCTTTAACTCCTAAATTCTGGCCCTTCAGCCATTAAAGTTCCTTGGTGCTATTTTCCAAGGGTCTTATATTTAAAGAGAAAAATTTGCCTATAATAATAATCAATACTGAAAATAATGCAAGAAGACTGGCATTCACACACTGCTGTTGGGGACACATTTTGGTCTGATCCTCTTAGAAAGTAATTTGGTATCGTGTTAACACCCTTTTTAAAGTCAATGTTCTAACAGAAAGTCATGACATTATGATCTTAAAGGTGGAACATACAGTATCATTACAAATCACGTTATAAAAGAATTTATAACAAATATATATTTTCATGCTAAGAGAAAACTAAAAAAGAATGCAAATGTCTATCCTTCTGGCTCTCTCTAGTTGGTGGATGTAGCGATTATTTTCTTCTCTCCATTTATTTTTATATTTTCCCAATTTTTCACAAAGATCATGGCTCACTTTCCCAATTTTTAAGCCTTAATGCAAGATTAGAGAAGGTGAAATACAAAAGGGGAAAATACAAAAGAGTGAAAAAAAATTAAAAGGAAAAAATTTAGGAGGACTTTGGACAGGCCAAGTAACCCCAGGATGTGTTGTGAGCATCTTGGGGGATGGTCAAAAACGAAGGTTGGCAGTAAGACAGGTTAGAGCAAGAAGAGGCAGTTGGTGAGGCTGTGACTTGGAAAATTGGATTAGGAAATAATCAAATGCAGATGGCACAAATCCAAGGATAGAGTTTATATAGAGTCCTGGGAGTCAAGGCTAATGAGAAGTGGAAAATGAAACATTCAACAGAATATAAGAATATATCAATCACCTGGATAACAGGTGGCGTGGGAATTCCTGGGCAGCAAACACTCCAGGTAGGTGTGGCAGAATAGGGGCATTCGTGTCAATCAGTAGACCACAAAAGCACAAAAATCAAGGATTTGGGTTTTTCTAACATGAAGTAGAATATAAGCCCCAGGTTGTAAACAATTGGAAATTAATATGGGAGCACAGTTTTAGACCTTTTGTTTTTTTTGCCTCTAATTAGAATTAACATGATAGCTCTTTGCCAAATCTGTTGTGAGAATAAAGACCATTCCCAACAATCAGACTATCCACATTCCAGAAAATGTCGACATCACTCTTAGGGGAGGCACAGTTATTGTGAAGGGTCCCCGAGGAACCCTGCGGAGGGACCTCATCCATGTGGAACTCAAGTCTCCTTAGACAGAAAAAGAAGAAGCTGTTTGACAAAGGGTGGGGAACTAGAAAGGATCTGGCTACTGTCCGCACTGTTTGTAGTCACATACAGAACGTGGTCGAGGGCGTTATTACACTGAGCTTCCGTTACAAGACAGCTCTGTGTGGCTCACTTCCCCACTGACGGGGGACAGGTCTCTTGTTGAAATATGAAGTTTCTTGGGTGAAAAATACATTGCAGGGTTCGGATAAGGCCAGGCACTGCTTGTTCAGTATCTCAAGCCCAGAAAGATGAGTTAATCCTTGAAGAAAATGACTTTGAGCTTGTTTCAAATTCAGCTGCTTTGATTCAGCAAGCCACAACAGTTAAAAACAAGGATATC
>CAUYPK010108123.1:0-10017 GCA_963574355.1 Loris lydekkerianus | reverse complement strand
AAACAGACAAACACTCACACAAAAGCATATAATTTTAACAATAATATATTAAACACATAATATAACATGCTCAGTCAGGTGTTTTTTGTTACCTTGTTGGAGCTGCATGCGGCTCAAGAGCCGCATGTTCGCCACCCCTGGTGTAGAGGAAGATGCCACCGAATTTGGCATGCCTTCTTGAATACTACCATACATGCATATTTTTTGGACTAAATAAATGATATATCTGTAATATGTCCTATAGAATCCAATGCACTATATTTTCATAGGGAAACTGGAAGACCTCTGGTATGAAATCATAAACACAATATCCTCACCATCTCAAAATTTGGAACATTTAGCTCAAGGGTCCCTGTGTACCTATGGGAATAAGCTGGATTTAACTTGGACTGGGGTTAGTGCCAGCATTGACATCTGGAAAAATTAATTAAGTTAATTAATTAGAGGGTGCCAGTAAATACAATAGACAGTGGTGAGAAGGCAAAGGAAGTGATTGCCTTAGAAATTTCCAGGAGGCATCCTTCAGAGGAAGCTAAAACCAACTCTACCTCCCATCATCTACACAGAAAAGAGAAACTAGCATTTATCTGCAGACTGTGCTGTATTTGTCTTCCTTCTACCTGAAGTATGTGTGCTATAAATCTAAGTCTCTGCAAATGTAAAAGCCAAAAATATGCTTCTCCATACATCTATACATAAGGAAGGAACAAATAGTTCTGTATTTTATTTTATTTATTTATTTATTTTAGTTCTGTATTTTAGAAAAGATGGAAGAAATAATCCCCAAAGGAAGACATTCTGAGAAACTGAGAGGTCTTGGAACTAAGGTTAACAGGTTGCCTAAAGAAACAAAACTACGAGGAACTGGGGGAAAATGTCAGTGATTTCATGGCTTTGTAGCACAGATCACTGAAATCTCAATGGATAGATGGATGGATGGACAGCTGGAACGATGGATAACAGGTGGATTTATGTACATATGTGTTTTTAGCACAAGGGCTTTGGAATCTGACAAAGCCCGATTCGAGTCTAGTTCTGCCATTCAGCGGCCGGGTAATGTGACCAAGGCAGTCAGTGGCTGGGTTTGTCATCTGTGAAACAGAGATAACCCTGTGGCTACTTTATGGTGCTCTTAGGAGGATTACACAGTCTAATGCATGCCAGGCACCTGGCACAGTGTGTGGCTCACAGTAAGTGCTCAATAAATGTTATCTAGAATGATGAGGAAGATCATACACACACCGGCATGGGGCAAATAGAAACTTCACAAGATGAGGTGGAAATCTAACTGGGAGTGCACGGTCAGTCTCCTGGAATATACATCTGAGGTATTCCAGGAGACTCATCAAGCCTCACTGGGCCTCCACTGATTCACACCAAACATGGAATGAAATCTGAAGAAATCTGAAATATATTTCCTAAAGAATGACACATTTTGTACAGGAAACCAGGGCACAGCTGGCACTTTTAACTCTAGAACTGGAAAGCTGTGACTGTGGTAGAAAAGGCAGATAGGATAGTCTTGGTATAATGAAGTACAATGTTTAAAATGTTATTTGGGGCAGGGGGTGGCACACTGCTGACAGGAGGCCCAAATTAGCTTGGCTCTCTCACTGCTAAGCCTGCTTTCATGTGGCCTGTGACACGGCACCATCTGGACCACAGAGCCCAAAATACAGTGGCGCCTCCATAGTTGATCACTTCCCTACAATGACCACCTCCTCAAGTTCACCTAATTTTCACAGACCAAACATGCACCACATGTAGATATCAGGACAGTAGGCCTAGTTCCTTATGCTGACCACCTCTATGTGTTGACTAGTTTGGTACAATCCCTTGGGTGGTCAACTTACAGAAGTGCTACTGTATTTATAATCTGGCTTTGTACAGAAAAATATTTGCTCCTGTTTTAGGAGAAAGATTAGAAAAAGGTCCAAATAGTAAAAGTGGATAACAAAGACAAGCTGTGCAAAACTAGGACGACTGGCAATAATTCTCCAGAGAAAGCAGGGGAAGAGGGATGGCGACTGGAAATTTGGATGAAGTAAAAAATGATATCATGAATTCTTCTGGATTAGGTTTCAAAGCTGAAGTGTGCCAAGGGAAGAGGGCTTACTTTGTTCAGCATAAACAGCAGAAGGAAATACACATATAAGGAAGATAACCACCACAACACACACTCCTCCGTGACTGGGTAAGCAGCACAGTGCTAAGCACAGCAGGCAGGCAGACAGAAAGGGAACTGAAAGAACCACCGACTGACCCACAGGTGCCGTTACTATCTACCCGGCTGGGCAGAGAAGAGACAGAACTTTCCTTATTATATACATTCAGTCCTTGACTTCAGCTGCCAATAACTTGATTTGGTAAACAGCTAATGAAGCAAGAAGGGCTGTAACTCTTCATTCAATTCTGCCAAGGAAAAACTGACAGGTGAAGTGGAGGAACTGAAAACCCTGGGAGAAAACGACCCTATTGTCGCAGGAGGGGAACAGCTGCAATCACTTAGCAAATATTTGCTATGGGGCAAAGGTGAAGCACTCTAGAATTCCACCCTCTACAATCTGTGGAGTCTTCTGTGAGGGTTGAAATGTTCTATACCTGTGCTGTCCAACCTTGGAACCAGTGAGCACCTGAAATGTGGCTAGTGAGGACTGGATTTTTAATTTTAATTTAATTAAACATGAATAGGTACATGTGGCTAGTGGCTATAGTATTGGACAGTGAAGCTTTAGTGTCTCCAAACTTTTTATAAAACTTTGTGTCCTCCACCTTCTTTCCACACACAAATTACTTAGAATTACAAATAGAATACAAATAATAGAAATAAAGCAACCGCTGTGACTGAAGTGCCTGTGGTAGCATGAGTGTGTGTGCGCCTGCTCCATTTTCCCATCCCCTTTACATAGGGACCCCTGAAGCATCTCCAAGGAAGGCTTGGTCTAGAGTTGATGGGGAGGTAGTTCCACAGAATTTGGAAATAGATTAGACTGGGAAATTAGGACAAGAGAAAGATCTAAGATGGTGTCCAAATGTCTGGCTGAGATGAACAAGTTGAATAAGTGGCCCCTTGCCCAAGATGTCCACGGGCTAATCTCTAGAATCTGTGCATATGTTAGGGTTCATGATAAAGAAGAACCCAGGCTCCTTATTCCCAGAAGGAATAAGGCTGCTCATCAGCTGACCTTAAGATAGAAGATGCACTTGGATCATCCAGGTGGGCCCAATGTAATTACCAGGGTCCCTAAAAGCAGAAGAAGGAAGTAAAGGAGGAAAGTCAGGGGGAAGTACGGCTATAGAAGGATGGTGACGGAGAGGTGATGCTGATGGCTTTGAAAATGGAAGAAGGGCCACAGCCAAATAATGCAGGAGGTCTCTACAGGCTGGAAAGCAGAAGGAAACAGATTCTCCACAAGGAACGCAGCCTTGCAGACACCTAGATCTTAGCCCAAGACCTGTGTCACCATCTATGCAATGGAACTGTAAGATAATACATCTGTGTTATATTCGGCCACTAAATTTGTAGCAGTTTGTTATAGCAGCAGTAAGGAACACATGTCAAAGCTGGAAAACCCACAGGTAGGAAAGAAAAGGAAATACTCAAGGAGTTGTCAGCACATGAGTGGGAGGGTGCATTCTACCAAGAGAACAAGGATAAAAGGGAGTTCTCTGACTCTGGGGCACTGTGGAAAAGGTCTTGCAGGGAAGCAGTGATGTGTCAAGGTGAAGATAATCAGGAGCAATGAGGGGATGACAATATGCGAAAGAACAGAGGCTGTGTTTTTTCCAGAATGCATTCTTAACGTGGAGGTTGGTATGCAGTAAGTGCTCAATGATTGCAAAATAGGACTACAGTGAGGAGGGGGTTGTAGGTTGGACAGTGTTAGCAGGTGATGCTGGACTGCAGGGATGAGACATGGTGGAGTTTGTGTTCAGCGGCCTCAGCACTGCATAGAAGACCTCCTGAAAGCACCAGTGCTAAGGTCCTAGAGCAGTGTTTTTCAACTTTTTTTCATCTCATAGCACACCTGAACATATAAATTTCCACGGCAGACTTAAATTATGCTGATTAAACAGAATATGCTTACTGTGCTTTGAACTTCTTTCGAAAATAATTAATGATCTTTAAAATTTTTTGCGGCACACCAGTTAAAAATCACTGCCCTAGAGGCCTGACAATGGAGTCTGTTCAGGTGGTCCACAGCACCTTTGTGAGAAGTTGCTGGAGTTTGTTGAGGTACCTACGAAGAAATCCATGAGAGGGATTGACTGGACTTGTTGGTTGATGAGAGGGAGCCAGGACTCTCATTTGTGGTGTAAACAGCAGCTGTCCCTGGTGATTGGGACAACTTGGGCTTCTTCTGAGAGGGAGACAACTACAGAAATCAACTTGGTGATAATGAGGAGCTTCTCTGACTACTTTCAACTTAAAGAGGACACATACAATATGTAAGTAGGACACTAGTAATGTTAAAAAGGGACCACAAACATGTGAGGCTAACGTGAGAAGGGCAAAAGCCCACAATGAGCTGAAGTGTGTGAAATATGCTTAAAACAAAAGACTTTAGACTATGATTAGGAAAAAGCAGACTTTAGACTATGATCAGGAAAGGTGAACTGCTTCAGTGCTTGGCACACACTGAAGTAACAGGGCACAGATCTGATGAACTTCCATTTTGTTGTTAAAGAGACCAACTCTCAGTAAGCATAGAAGAAACAAGGTTAGGCGGGCTGTGAACCTCAAAATAAGTTCATTAAGAAAACATTTAGACATTCCAATAAATCCAAGTCTTTGGGTCCTGGCAAATTACATAATCAAATGTGATTGTGTAACTACTGACCAGTGACATATGAGGAACGGCAAGAAAAATGCCATACCATGAGAGATAGGTTAATGTTATTCTTGCTTTCAGAAACAGGAAAAAGGCTTATCTCTTAGTCTATAACTGTATACATTTAAAGAGACTAAAATACTAAGAGAAATATATTAAATGCCTGTTTTCAGTTAGACACCATACTAAACACTTTTATTATACATTAACTCATTTAATGTGAATCCCTAGACATAAATAATACATTGTTATTCATCATGCCAAACTTAAATTTTCTATTTTGGAAGGGAAATACCATAGGTAGACATAAGTCACTTTGTGAAGTATTTTGGTATCTACCTGAGAACCTAGAGACCTGTAGCCTGAGGGACAATAGTCTTGCTAGAGTGGTAACCTCCATGACAACAGATATACTATTCATCTTGTTCATTGTGTTATCTCAAGAGCTACAACAGTGCCAGGGGCCCATAAGCACCCATTATTTGCTGATTGAGGTACATCTCATGGCTGACTTGAGTGTCAATAGACAAGGAATATTGGGTGTTCCATGTCAATTTATGGCATGGGGTCTCTAGAGAGGCTTTGAGGTTGACCTTAACCTAGTTCAGTTCAGCACTTGAATCAATAACTTGGATGAAGACAACTTATTACATTCAAAGATAACACTAAGGGCAGCCAATTTATTAGAAGACAAAATTTAGGATTCAAAAACGTCTCCACAGCTAGGGGAGTTAGGTGAATCTAACAAGATAGAATTTAAGAGGATGAGAAATAAAGTCCTGTACTTGTGCTTATAAAAAAAAAAAATCAACTGGGCTGGGTGCAGTGGCCCATACCTGTAATTCCAGAACTTTGGGATGCTGAAGCTGGAGGATAGCTTGAGGGTAGGAGTCTTGAGACCAGCCTGGGCATAGCTGGGATAGCAAGACCCATTTCTACAAAAAATTAAAATTAAAATCAAAGCCAGATGTGATATCATACACCTGTAGTTCTACCCACTTAGAAGGGTGAGGCAGAAGGATCACTTGAGCTCAGGACTTCAAGGCTGTAGTGAGCTATGACTGTACCACTGCACTCCAGCCTGGGTGAGAGAGTAAGACCCTGTCTCAAAACAAACAAACAACCCCCCCCCAAAAAAAAAAAAAAAAAAAAAAAAACCTGTACCATAATAAGACAAAGAACCTAGATGATTAAGGGCAGTTCATGTACATGAATCCTAAAGTTTTAATTTCCCGCAAGGTCAGTAAAAAGCACCAGCCTGATATGATGGTCAAAAAGCCTAACGCAATTCTAGGCTCCATTAGGAGGAAGACAATGTCTAAGCAAGTTCATGAAAATGTCAATGTCCTTTTTACTGATAATACCTTTGGGGAATGTACTCAGTTCTGGGAATTACATGATAAAAGGATAAATAACTGGGCTGTGTGTTGGAGAAAGCAAACAGGCTATAGGCTAGAGAGTCCAACTGAACTGAGGATGTTTAAACTAAGGGGGTAGAGGGCAGAAAGGGAGTGGGTACAGAAAAATCCTGTCTTTAAATACGATAAGCTGTCTAAAGGAAAAGGGATTTGGCTAGGGATGGCAAATGGACTTCTTATCCTGACTGAATTCCAATCAACTGTTAGTGACTGCCAGGAACTGGTGCTGAGAAAGCTTTTCACACTAAGTGCTGTGGACAAGAGAACACTGTGATCAATTGTCCCTGTCTGCTATATGAGTATAGGTGCTTATAGTGCCTACCTGAGGGCTGGATATTTGCTAAGTCTGGACTAGACAGACTTATGCCAAACTGCTCCTAGGCCAAGCCCAGGGCTGCTCACTTGAAGTTAAGAGAAAGCTAGAAATGTGTATAAGGGGCAGCTGGAGGATCACCAGTAGCAGAGTGGGAGAATGAACTGAATGAACTTAGAACACCTTTCCAACTAGAGGATTTTAACTTGCAGGCAGAGACAAAACTCATGGACTCCAGTTCCAAAGCAACCCATCTATATAACAAACCTTTTACAGACTCTACAGAGGTACTTCCAGATAAATTGCCTTTTGCTCCCAAAAGCAGTGCTTTCAGTTGTTCCATAGACCTGGGGCTGAAAGACTAAATTGGTGTGGCATGGGATATGTATAATGCAATGAGCAGAAATATGAATACTATTGATAGGTATCTAATGGGACATTTTCCAATTAATATTAGAAGTAATTTTCTTACCCCTAGTGAAGTTATACTGGCTTTTGGGGAACATTTTATCTAATTCAACTTCAGGACCAAAGGTGGGGGTAATAGTGAGGGGGTCTTCAGGCACAGATGCTTTCTTTTAACAGTGGCCAAGTGATTCTACTTTTTAAACAGCATTTACAACATAACATCTTTTTAAAACAGTTTGCATCATTTCACTATTCTCAAAATCCTTAACACTTCTCAGCAACAAAATCACGTACTAGTATTCAAAAGCGATTCCCACATGCTCCACAGTTCTTTTCTCAACCTTTTCCACCTTTGCTGGAGTTAATTGGTTACTTTTTTTCTCTCAAAATCACTTTGTATTTGCTTCAGGGTTACTGTTATTTCTCTGTTCATGCCTGGAATGTCCCCCCCTGACTCTCTGTGCAACCCTTACCTATCATTTAAAGTCAACTAAGTCTCTCCTCCACAACGATTTTAACAGAAACCCACAGGACTCTCTCCCGCTATGAAACCCTGTCACTCTCACTGCCTCTTAAATACGTTAAGCTTGTCACACAACATAAAATGTTACTCTAAAGTTTAGCTCTGTGGTTTTCAACCGGGGGCGATTTTTGCCTCCCAGAGGTCCTATGGCAGTGTTCGAAGCCATTTTTGGTTGTGACACTCGGAAGGATGTGCTACTGGCACTCGGTAGAGACCAGGGATGCTACTAAACCACCTACAACTCACAAAACCGCCTTTCACAACAAAGAACTTTCAAGCTCCAGGTGGCTTTAGTGCCGTGGTTAATAAACCCTTAGCTGAATGGTCCAGTTAAGCAAAGCCCCTGAGGCGGCGGGCGTTTGCAGTCAAAACGCAGTGTGGAGTCACCGACAGGTGCTGCACGGGTCTGGCACAGCTGTCTCGGCAACGGTGGATGTACAGGACGGACATCCGAGTTACGCGGAGGCAGGGACGTCCCCCCAGGACCTGGAGCCTCCGCCCCCCTACTTGCTCCATCCCCTACCTGCAGCGAGATGCAGACAACGAAAATGCCCAGTCAGTTCCTGCCGTAGGGACCCAAGCTCCGCAGCTTCAGTTGGGACTGCTGGAGCAGTTCTCGCGAGACTCCGGGGTTGAACTCCCGCGAGATGCAGGTGAAGCTTCCGGTCTCCCGGTGCAGCCGAGCGCCTGCGCCGTGGCGCTCTAGGTGCCCGTTCCTTGGCGGGGCTGGCCTCAGGGAAGGGCGGGAGAATTCCGAGCGGTGAAAACACCTAGCCTTCTAGTGCCCCCTCTCTCCCGGTCGCTGCCCTCTAGCCGACTTTGAGGGTCGCGCCTCGGTCACGGCCCCGCCCACCCCTCTGAACCGGAGAGAAAGGAACTGGGCGGTATCCAGAGTTTCTAGTTCGGAGTGGGAGGCAAGGTGTTCGGCACCTTTGTTCCTCCCGACCCCCCGGGACAGTGGCAGTAGCTCTGAGGACAATGTTTCCCCTTCGTCTTAGGCCTCCAGCCCGAGCTGGGCGTCGAATTTGAGTCACAGTAGGGCCATCCGGGCGGGCTCGGAAGGAAACTGATACCTAACAATGGCTCAGGTAGATACACCTGCCCCTTCTCGGGGACGGGTGGAAATTAAGTCTCTGATTTGTATTAGTTAAATCTTTCCCTGCTAGGCCTCTTAAGGCTTTCTTGGAGGCCACTGATCTGTTTTCAGAAATTGACATTCCGTCTGTCGGCCAGGTAACGCATAACCATTTTGTCTTCCAGTCCACCCTGGACTTGAATTGTGAGGTGTTGAGTCAAGATGACCTTCGCAAAAAGCTGTACCAGACGTTTAAGGATCGGGGTATACTGGACACCCTCAAGGTATCAGATTTTATCGTAACTGTATCATAACTTTTACAACTGTAACCTTAAAGTTACAAATGTGTTACAAGCAGGCCTCATTTAAATTCATTCAGTGCTTGGGTTTTAGTGATAGCATGATATGTATAGTGTTGGTGAATTATGTTTTTATATTCTGTGTATAACTATCGGGAAATAATAAAGTCTGGAAAATGTTCGAGAAAATGTTGAATTTGAGTCTTCCTGAAATAGCATTTTTATTTATTTATTTATTTATTTTGTAGTTTTTTTGGCTGGGGCCAGGTTTGAACCCACCACCTCCTGAATATGGGGCTGGCGCCCTACTCTTTTGAGCCACAGGCGCCACCCATGAGCATTTTAAATTAATTGAACTGACTTTAAGATAGTGGGAAATATATGATGAACATACTTTAGTAAGATTAGACTTCTAAAAAATCTGGCTTACAGGTTCCTAACTTAGTTGGTGGTTTTGTAATACCTTTAAACATTGACACCATGTAGAAAATAATTAAGCTTACTGTAGGCTAGTTTGGGGAATGAAAAACTTCTTTAAGATATATTGAGATGTATGAATATTTAATTTGGGCAGCAAATACTTATTAACATACTTTGGATTAACAGACTGGAGTCAGATTAGCTCAACATATTTTCATTATGGTATACATTTCAAAAGCATATTTTACATCTAAAATGGGAAATTAAGGCAGAATTAGCTTCATTGCTCTCCACCCCTTCCCTATTGCTTTTGTAACTTCATAAAAAGTACTTCAAACTCATCTGGAAAATACAGATAAAGGCATAAGGGAGAAAAATCATCTCTAATACAGCCAGTAATTGGAATAATGTACATAGTGTGTGACCAGGCATTCTCTGAGTTACAAACATCTGATTGACATAGGACTCGCCCTTATAAATAGAGGCTGTTACAAGTAATAGGCAAATGTACCTGTTCTGACTTACCTACAGATTTGACTTAAGAATAAACCTAGGGAACCTATTTTGTTTGTAACTCAAGGACTGCTTGTATACCTTTTTTTTTTTTTTTTTTTTTTTTTTTTTTTTTTTGCGTTTTTTTGGGGGGGTGGGTTTGGAACCCACAAACGAGTTATATGATGCCAATTCCCAAAAACTTTTAGACCCACGCCCGGCCCAGGGTGGAGAAAC